>NCVV01000063.1:107183-119555 GCA_002092955.1 Auricularia auricula-judae
GAGCGGCGGCCGGCGACGATGGTGACCCCATACATCCCAGAGATATGCACCGTCGCCGGTGAGATCTAACCAGACAGAGCGGCCGGCGGAGATGACCCATACATCCCAGAGCTAAGCACGTAGACGTGAACGGCTGAACGGGCCGCTGGCGGATTGAGGGGGCGGCCGGCGGCGATGATGACCCCTACATCACCGTCGCCGGCGAGGTCTATCTGCACTGAGTGGCGGCCGGCGGCAACCCCGCCATTTCGGCCGCCAGCGAACAACTTCAGGGTGTCTTGAAGTGTCCGTCGGCAAAGCAACCAGCTTAATAAGAAATGAAGAGCCGATGGCCAAAAATGACACTAATTACATTTTGTCTCTGCGGACAAGTAGCGAGTATAGATAATGTCGGAGGTGAGGAATATCTGTTTCTTGAATGCCTGTTGCTCGCCAGGATCTCAAAACTGCAACATAGGCAGCCAGACACCAAGCGCCGCTGTCATTTGCATTGTCGATTGGATGTTCCTAGCGGGAGAGTTAGATTTTTCACACGTCAAGTTAGCGTACGCACACGCAGTGGCATGGCCGACCAGGACTCCGGCGGCCGGCGAGCATCATGTTGACCCTGGCGGCTGGCCTCTGCAAGCAGTAAGTGAATGAAGCGTGCAATCAGCTTCAAAGGAGGTTAGTGCGGGCATTGTGTGTGAAGAATCATCAACGAACATTGCAATGCCGCTCAAATGTTGGAGGGCAGGCACGGCCGTCAAAGAATTCTATGCGACCAGTTTCAAGATAAATAAAGGCGATGGCCCATGTCTTGTCATCCTGTATGGGCAGAACAACGATAGACCGGGTGGAAAAGGGAACAGCGCGAAGAGACCGAACAATTTGCGGAATGGATGTACCTCCACACCAAGCCGAGTAGGAATACGGCGTCAGAACAGCGACCTTGTGCATCCTCGACGGAAACACGGTGGACAACGACGCCATACAGGCATACATTGTCTGTTCAGCGAGAGGGTATCCCTCACGGATGCGGACGATGATCTGCAGTGGTACATCAATTCGTTTGAAACCGCCGCCAGCCGGCCGGCAAAGACTTTTCGCCGGCGGAACAGTCGCCGGCTGGCCGCGGAGTAAATCCGCGAAGGAGGCATCCACGGTACGTTCATTGGCCTATAAGGCCATTTAATAAGGCATACAGCATGAGAAAACCTTCATACCTTGTGTGCTACGATACGAACAAGGCTGGAGACGTCTTGGTCCTGTTCTTCATCATCAATGGCTTCGTCCCAAGTCGACACAACGATCGGCTCATCGTCAGAGGCTTCTGAGTCTTCGTCGCTGTCGTCAAGCATGTGCATGGCAAGCTGGAATGCCTGGCGATGGTGGGGTGTGGTTGGTGGCGTTGGCAATGGATGTTGGACGGCCGGGACAGCAAATGGGTCGGTGGATGGCAAGCGGAATGGATTGGCGGGCGGTGAAGATGGCACCGGCGACGGTTCATGGGAGGATGCTGGGGAAGGAAGTCCAATGCCCCGACCAACGGGCAGAGGGCTGCTGGACAAGGAGCGGCCGCCGGCCAACGAAACATGAGCACCGCTGGCCGACCAAGGACCGCCGGCCGACCAAGGACCGCCGGCCGACCAAGGACCGCCGGCCGACGAGCCATCCAGGAGTGGCTGCTGAATCAATGATGTCCATTCGGCAAAGGGTATAGAAAGTTCACTGCATCCAGACAGCATGTCTTCGAGACGGGCATACTCGTTAAGGAGCAACGGCCGTACAGGAGCATCTGGAGCCTCATCAGGTGTGTCCTCTGGAGCGAAGGGCAGACTTACTTGTTTCGTCGGCAAATGCAATGCGAATGGCCTTGCTTTCGCGGGCTGCCCATGCAAAAAGTTGCTGCTCCTCGCGTGCAAGCCGTCGCTCTTCCTCCTTGCATCGATCCACACAGAGCTGTGCACGGATGCCGGCACGAACGGTGGGGTCCATGAGCCACGGCGCATTTCCCTGCGGTATCTCGGCCAGCCAGACGTCCTCGAGCAATGCCGGGTCATTGCGAAGTTGAGCAATGTCGACGGCGAGAGGCTCCGGCAGCGGAAACTGACGGCCGGCAGGCAGCAAGTCCTTGAGATCCTCACAGTACTTGTTGTACCGTGCGATCGCGGCTTTAATGGCTGGTGTGCGCTTTGTGAGGGATCGGACGGTCTTCTGGTGGGTCTTTGTACCTGCATCCGTTTTGCGGTCAGCAAGGAAATGCAGTGCAAAAATATTGGACGGCGGCTGACCAAGAGCAGAGTGCGCACCGCCGACGGCCTGGTCGATACGCTCCCATTCGAAGAATCTGCCAGTGAGCTTTTGCCGGGCGATGCATTTGGCGTCGTAGGCCATGACCAAAGTTTTCGCGAACTCCCAACCGTACTGTGCAATCTCGGGGAAGGAGGAGCGGACGTTGAGGGAACCATAGAGTTCCTCGGCCTGCTTGTTGAGCTCTCCCTGCGTGACGCGCAGGGCATTAAGTTGCTGTCGCGAGGCGGCAGCCTCTGGTCCTCGAACGGCGGTCAGAACAGGCTCAAGAGCGTGAATGGCAGTTTCGACGCCGTCAATCTGCTCCTGAAGGGCCATGACCGACTCGAGCTCCTTCTTGAGGCGTGGAGCGGGATCTGTCAGGGGTCAGAACATGATTAGGGCTTGGCGAACAAAGATACGTACGACGCCTGACAGAGAGCTGCGCTTCCTTCTGCAAAATCCATTGGCCGGCGAGGAACTCGGGCGAATGACCACAAGTGTGCAGAATGCGAGATGCATGCCACTGCTTGTCCGCAGTGGCCTTTCTGCGCCTTGCCAGCCACCGGCCAAGGTCATCTCGCAGCTGACGAACAATCCAGTCGAGTTGCCGCTCAAGGATGCTGAGCCGCCGTTTGCGCTGCACAGCAAAGTCAGCTTGCCGCCGAAGCATAGCTTGGCCGGCGGCGTACCGATACATGTCGGAGAATGGCAATAACGTCGCAAAGACGCGACCAAAGCCGTTCCACGCCCTCGCCGTCGGCGAGACCCGTCCCCTCTTTGAGCCGCGGGTTGAATGCAAGCTGACACTCCCATTGGTGGGCGTAGGCGTGCATGGCTGACGTGACAAAGCTTGTTCTGTTGAGCCAATCCTGAGGCAGAATGTCATACTATATGCACCGTCAGGGCAGCCTGGGAAGGTGGGAGAGACACGCACCGCGATGAGCGTTCGCCAGCCGACACAGTTGATGTCGTAGGCGTCGCCGTAGGTGGCCGTATCCGGGGTGTGCAGGTAAAGAAAGATGCTGAGTGCGATCTTGTACTTCTGCTGCTCGCCAGGTGTGTCGATGTTGCAGAGTGCGACAGGGATGTCATGGCGGCAGACCATGGCCATGAGTCCCCGGTCGTCGTACATCTCGCCGGCGGTCTTCTGCTTGGAGCCGTCGCCGGCCGTGTGCGAATTCTCGCACTGCTTGAACGCGGCCTCAGGCACGATGCCGGTGTAGGGCTTTGCGGGGCGCTTGCGGCACATGTCGATGCAGGCCCCGACGGCGTCGACGAACTCCTTTGGGAGGAAATGCACAAATTGGAAGTCGAATGGCGGACAGTCGCCGGCGGTCTTCAGGTGGCGGTGCATGAAGTTGCCATCAGACGCAACCTGATAATCTGGTTCACTGAAGTCAAAGCAGTCAGCCCAGTCAAAAGCCAAAAGGAACCAGCATACCTGTCCAACGGCCGACCGTTTTGCGCGGTGTAAAAGCAGCTCGGGCAGCGCATATAGAGGTCTGGGGAGACGGCCGTGCGCCCGCGAAGCTTCCAACCGAGCTTGACGGCTACCTGCATCCATAGCCGCTGAGCAGGAGTTGCACCGGCCAGTACGGCGGCAGTCTGCTCCTCGTCGGCGGCCGGTTGTTGAGCATTGACGACATTGGCGGAGGGCTGTTGAGCGCCGTCCAGTACGCCGGCGGTCTGTTGCTCGTCGGCAGCCAGCTGTTGAGCGCCGGCCAGTGGGTCGGCCGTCGGCCCACCATCAGCAACCGGCCGCTGAGTGTCTGCTCCTGTGCCTGACGAGTTCCGAGGGCCGTGGGGCGTGGCAGGCGGAGACATGAGATGAGCAACCCGAGCAGGTGGTGGGTGGACAGCTGGCAGCGGTGGAGAAACGGTCGGCGGCGCATCCAGACTTGCTCTGGCATTGTTGAGCCGCTCTTGCAGGTCGAATTCGATTTTTCGCCGTACAAGGTCGTACCACTTCATTGCATCGCCAAGCGGTCGCCTGTAGCCCTCCTGGACTGGGAGGCCATTCTTCTGTCGCACCACAAAGCCGTTCAGACGATGGCTGCTGTGCAGAGCGGCTGCAAGTGCCATTGCTGAGCTGCCGGCCTGCCGCTGAAGTTCCAGGTAGAAGTCGAGCAACTGGGTTGAAAACGCGTAGTGGGTAGACACAGGGGAGGAGGCAAAGAAGCCATGGGCGAGTAGCGTAGCCGGAAGCGGCGAATGTTCGCAAAACAGCAGCTGCTTGATTTCAAAGGCTGCACAGACAGATTAGCAAAGTCCAACTGGATGAAGCGAAGGCAAGCTCACAAGTCCACATCACAAAGACAATGCGGGTCCGCCTGGGGTGGCACGAGTGTGGGCAGCAGAGTGCGAAGTCGTCGGCGAAGTCAGTTGTCGGCGGTGAATGGTGTGGCCGGCCGGCGGCGGTGAAGGAAGTCTTTAACAGCGGGAGCAGTGCATTCCATCGAGAATAAAGGGCTTCTTTCTTGGCTGATGCCTCGAGGTTGGTGGACTTCTTTCTGCGTTGGATGGGCGGCATGGCATAGTCAAATGAATCCTCAAATCCAATGGCCGGTAGCCCGTCGTCACCTGGATCTTGCCCCGTGTCTTCAGCAGCTGGCAGGTCTTCGACGGCCGGCGGAGCTGGGGGACGTTTTGCTGGCCTTGAGCGCGATGCTGTAAGATGGGCCGCCGGGTGTGGAAGTCGCGAGGCGTTGGCCAGAAAATTGGCCGGCAAAATATAGATGCCAGCGTCCTTGGCCTTTTTACGCCGTTTGCGCGTTGCAGAGGGCGCCGTCAAAGCCCATTGTTTACGCAGGTAGGCCCGGCGAATGTCGTGGCTCGTGGGTAGAAGCGTAAGGGCCATTAAATCGAGGTATGAAAATGTCGTTCGCCGGCCAGCCTGACTTCGGACTTTGATAATCCGGGATACGCCGGTGGCGCAAAGGGAGTAGCTGTCCAAGCTGTCAGGGAATGTCCCTGAGGCTAACAGAGTTTAATTTTGCGCAAACGGCGTGAGACAGACTTCCTTGGCATGTTTGTACCGTTTTGCGGGGCTCAACTCACTTGCGACCCTTATCGACTTTGTCGCGACAAGAGCAATAGCGCTTATGTAAGCAAAGACCGCCCAGGAAGAACGAACATGTTGGAGCAGGATTCCGCACACAAACAGGGTGCAGCACTGCTTCCAATGCGTGATGCATGTGTCCTTCGTGTTCTAGCAATTTCATAGCGGCGGCCGGCGAGACAGTTTGTGCCGGCAGCCGGTTCGCCGGCCAGTTGAGCAGCCTGCGCACCTTGCTGCACTCCCTGAGTCGCCTTTCCAATCAGGAATAGTGTACACTAGGTCATCCTAATTCAATTAATGACTTACAGGCCTGAGGTTGTGGTAATAAACCTCACAACAACTCGAACAACTTGATACAGTGTTGCTGTCTGCGTGCAAACCGCCGTCGAAACGCCTTATTCAAGGCTGCAAATGTCGGAAATGTATTCGGGCCTCACTAGGCACTCCTATAGGACTCATTAAGCAGGTATAAATTGTTCTATGCTGTGAGACATGTGCCACAACTTGGGTGAACGGAGAACAAGCGAGTGCATTGCCAGTTGCAACTTTGGTGAAACCTCAGTAACCTCGTTCACCTGCAACACAAACACCTTCTTCTGCCAACATATCACTTGATTCCTATTTGGATAGCCTGCCTAAGGTGTGCTGCGCCTAAGAAACCTCAGGGAGTGACCTAGTACCCTGTCAGGTGGCCATGTACTGCATTTTGGACGGTGGCCGCCGACTAGAAAATGAGTATATCTTGCGCCCACGTCATCGCTTTCCTTTACATTCTTTAGAGTATGTCTTATGCCCAATAATGGTTGAATTAGACTACTTTATACGCGACATAGCGCTCGGAGTGGGTGGGACTATTCATGCTGCTGAACATGCGGACAATTAGTAACAGGTTCATTGACGTCCACATGACAATTCTCAAAGTTCGACTCAATAGATATCTTCACAAACATACCTTGCACGTCACGCCACACAGAATTGGCTTTGAAATACAATTTGACGCCTCCAAAGTCTCTCGCTGGACTTGGACGGCGAACGTTGACGCGGATTGCAAGTCCGACGGTTGCCCTCTTACCGTCATCCACCCGGTTGCGCAACGCCCCATCCCCGTCCCTCCCCTCCCCCCTCCCCCTCGCGAGGCGTGGACCCACCGCGCAGGTCCGTTTGGCGAGCTGCGCGCTGCGTAAGCAGCCTAACGTTGTCTGCAGAATGGCCGCAACGAAGCGCAAGCAGAAGGAGCGCGCTGGAGATGCTAGGCCAGCCAAGGTGCGTCTTAGTTACATGCTCCCGGCGCCCACTCACTCACGTTGTTGCTTTCAGGCTGGCAGCAAGGCGACACGGACTCGTGCGAAGAAGGCTGCGCAAACACAGGCGCAGGACGAGGAAAATGACGGCGACGATGCCGGGCCTATCCAAGTTAGTGTCGAGCACCCGCTGCCACCGTTCGCTGACCAGTTTCCTCATTATCAGGAGCCCGAGGACGACGCTGCCGATGCCGCCGCCAGCGGCCAACAAAAAGGACCGTCGCCGGTTCCTGGGGAGTCCGACCAGGACGAGGACAGCGGGCAACCCAGCGAGCAGCCCACGCAGCCCACGGCTGCCGATGAATCGCGTTTTTGGGATGCAGTGAGTACACGGCCGAGTAACATGAATTCGCCGGCGAGCTGACTTATCGTCAGGAGGAGCACGCATCGGACGAGGACGAAATGGACAAGGCTATGACGCCCGCGACACTCGCCGCCATGGTGGAGTTGGACAGGACGATGTCCCTCACGCAGGAATTGGCGGCAGCCGGCGGCCAGGGCAAAGAGCTGGCTGGCCCGCCGCCAGCAGGAGCGAGTGCCCTCACGACCGAGCCACCGGCCACAGGCGATCGCCTCGAGGCATATGCGCAACCCATGGCCGAGGACCTGGTCGACATCATCGAGCGCCTGCTGGAGGACGCGAAGAAAATGTACGCGCCACAGAGCGTGCAGGAGGAGCTCCTCAACGCGGCGTACAACTGCGTCGACAGCGAAGATGCCGCAGCCACGGCGCGCGAAATGGTCGAGCAGGTCACGGCCGTGCTCAAGCTGCTCGACGACGCGCCACTATTTGTCTCCCTACACGCGGAGCAAGAACTTGCCCCCGTCCACTTCGCCAGCTTGGTCCGCCGCATGAAAGGGACCCGTGTCCCTGCCAACGTCATCGAGCGCTGCGGCGAGGCAACCTGGAAGCTCGCATTCGGCAAGGAGATGATGTCCGACATCACCAAGGCTGCGCTACGTACGATGTGGGTTACAGAGGACAAGAAGCTCGTTGCCCACGAGAAAAGGCGCGCCGAGGCGCTCATCGCCAGGGCTGCCCGCCCACCGGCTCCAGGGCATGGTGGGTCGACGTCCGCGACAGGTATGGCTGTCGCAATGCGCGACCCGACTCCGGCCGTTCCAGCGCGCGAGCCTACGCGCGACCCGACTCCGGCCGTTCCAGCGCGCGAGCCTACTCAGGCCGTTCCAGCGCCAGGTCGCCCACGCACGCCAGACGGCCCGGCCGTCCAAGAACCAGTGCGGCCGCACACACCAGACGGCCAACAAGCTCGTCCGCTGTCAACGTCTGCTTCGCCGGACGACGCCAACGCATTCATTCGCCCGCCGCGACAACACCCGCCCACACCGCGCTACGTCCAGCGCCATCCAGCATCGTACCTCAAGCCGCCGCGCCCGGGGTACCACAGCTTCTATTCCACGGCGCGGGACCTCTTTGCACCTACCAACACCAGCACGCCATTCGCAGAGGACGAAGGAATGCAGGTCGATGAGCAACAGGTCGATAAGCAGCAGCCTGAGCGGCCGGCTGGCGACATGATGGACGTCGACAAAGAACAGCAGCAGCAGCCCGCGGCCGATGACCAGCAGCAGCAGCCCGCGACCGATGACCAGCAAGTGCCGCAGCCTATGGCCGTTGGCCAGCACGCGCCAAAGTCAGCAACAGGCGACCAGCGCCAGCACGAGCCGTCGCCGGTGCCACCACCGTCGCCACCGGCCATCCAGCAGCCGGCACCGCCAGCCCACAGCGGGCAGCAACCACCACCAGCGGACGTCGGGCCAGCATCGCCGCCTCCGTCGCCGCCGGCCGCCGAGCAGCCTGCACCGCCAGCTGGCCGCGGGCCCACTCCAGTTCAGCAGCCAGGCACGGGCAACGCGCCCGACATTGTCATCATCTCGGACGATTCGTCGGCCAGTGAGACAGAGAGCCCTGTGGGCTTCGACAATGTAATGAATGACCCGCGCCTCGCTGTGCGCTCACCGGTCAATGCTGCGCAGTCACTCGCCGATCAGGTGCAAGAGCTTACGGACCTTCTTGCAAACCCCGTGACCACGCCGTACATCCAGGGACGGCCTGGCCGGCCAACGGCGCAGGTCATGAACATTGAGGTTTCCGCCATCCGCTTGATGCGCAACATCGCAAGCGCAGTCGCCGCTGCCACTGGCATCCCGGCTGGCGTTATCCTTGGGCATGCATCGGACGCCAAGCTGCAGCGGCCTTTCAACAGGGCGAACGACTTCCTGATGTTTGCCAACAACACCAATCCCCGTAAGTGCTTCATTTCACTGTATATCTACAAGTGGACCTGTGCTGAGTTCATTTCAGATGTCGAAATACGGCGCAAGTTCGACGCCTGGTTCGCCGCCCAGTTCCCAGACGAGAAGGACAAGACATACTTCACGCAGGACGAGTGCAGCCGGCTGCGGCCGCTGTTCGAAGACAAGTTCGGCGGCGAGGACACCGTCCGGGAAATTCTCGAGAAATACTTCGTCGACTATCCCCATGGCGGCTGGGACATGTCGCCCAACGAGCTCGCCAATCGCAGCAACGAGATCTTCAAGCAGATCAACCAATATGTGAGTTTCGCCGCTCGACGGCGGCCGCTGAACTGACCGCCGCCCAGTCGAACTATCTCGAGTCTCGTCAGGGCATCTCGACGCTCATCTTGGCAGCACCATCGCGCTCGGACATGCGCGCCTTCCAGACCCCCGTCGCTGTCATTGAGTCCTCACACGCGGCCGGCTTCTTCATGGACAAATGTTGCCTCACCAATGACGAGGTCATGACGATGTACATCGACCACACGCTGTAAGTGATATCGGGTAGCTGTAGCCTCAACGTACTGACGATATCTCTAGCAATGCCGCCTCTAATCGTTATGGGTATGCGCGTGCAGTTGCACTCGCCCAACACCTCGGCATCGACCCGCCGCCACCTCCCGCTCATATCAAGGAGGCCTCGTTTGTCAAGTCGATCGGCACTGTGAAGGACACACGCGTTTCCAAGGCCTCTGCCGACGGAGAGCTTGCCGACGAACATCCCGCCGACGAACATCCCGCCGGCGGCGACGATGCCCCGTCATCAACTGCTCCTACATCGTCTAGGGCGCGCCGCGGCGCGGTGAAGAACCATGTCACCGCGGTTCAGGCTGCCAACTTCCGCAGGTCAACGCTCGTCGGCCAGGTCAAGGTGGAGGATATCGCCGTCGACATCAACAAGCCCGACGTACTACGCCTGCCCACAATGCGCGACGCCACTAACCTGAAGACACTGCTCGCCGTCAAGTTCGTTCAACCTGACCACCTACCCCAGCCTCGCCCGCCGCCAACGGTCTTCCGTCAACAGTGGTCGGTCGCCGAGTTGCAGGACAGCTTTGTCAGGCTGATGAAGTGTAAGTACCGCCGCTGAATGATGCTCAAAGGCTCACACATGCGATAGCCGTCGGCATTTCGATCAAGCCGACCGGAAACCAAGTCCCGATGGCCAAGGTCTGCAAGGAGCTCATCCTGCAGAAGAAGACCCTCGTTGGCTCACCGGCAACTGGGCTCATTCCGTTCGCCGAGGCGCGGGACGTCAAGAAGTGTTCATTCGACAGCATGGACAAGGCCAGCGCGATGATTATGGCGACTTGTGCAATCGAAGACCGGCTGGCGGTCTGCGACGCCATCGAGCTGCCGGCCTCGCTGCAGAAGCAGCTGGCCAAGATTCCGCTGCTCGAGGGGTTGCAGAAGCGCTTCACCGACTACCACAACGACCTCCACATTGCCTGGTCGCCCATGCCGAAGCACCTCATTGTGCTGACCGAGCCGTTTGTCGCAGGCACGCCAGGGGTGCCGCCAGGCTGGATCGGAACCCGTCGCGCTCTATGCGACAACGGCCTCCTGCTCGGCATGCCCACGTCGTATGTCAGGTCCCTCGACCGCCTGTCAAGTTTGCCCGTTGTCAAGGGCGGCAACACCAGCTATAACGACACAGCAGAATCTGAGGACAGCGAAACAGAGGCTGCCGCCGCCACCCGGTCAAAGAAGAAGAAACCGTCTGCCAAGGTGGTCGATGATAGCGACGAACTGGTCGAAGACGACGACGACATTGTCATCGTCGAGTCGGCGCCGACGAAGGACAAGAACGCACCGCCGTCCAAGTCCGCGCCGTCAGCCAAGGACGCGCCGCCCAAGAAAGCCACAGGTACGTCAACACCTCGTGCACTCTCGTTGCCAGGCACTAAGCACATCGTTGTAGCAGCATCATCGTCGAAGTCCAAGGCCGCTGCCACCGCCAATTCCGACGGCGAGGACTCGCCAGTCAAAGTCGCGCCTCCCAAGCCGTCGTCAAAGAAATCTGGTAAGCTCTGTCCGTCCGATGAACAAAGACTGTACTGATATTCCGTTTCCAGCATCCAAGTCAAAGGCCCCCGCCGCTGTCGACTCCGACGGCGAAGACGAGCTTGCGGATGACGACTCTGATGGCAAGGCCGAAGAGGCGCCGACTCGCCGCACGCACTCGAGGGGCTCGAGAAGCAAGACGCAGCAAGCGGCGAAGAGTCGCAAGCGCAAGGACCCGCCCGAGTCACAGCCTGCGGACGCACCTTCGGCCAAGAAGTCAAAGACGGCGGCCGGTGACGCCGCCGCCTTCAAGGCGCCCGCCGCCGTCGCCAGAAACAAAACGCCTTCTGCAACGCCAGCGCCGTCGACGCCGTCAAAAAGGCAGGTCGCCTTTGTTGACATTGTGTCGTCGCCAGCCGCGCGCTCTCTGAGTGTCGTCAAGTCCGGCGCGCGGCCTTTGGACGGCGAGATGGCGGTGCCAACGGCACGTGACATCAAGGGCTTGGGCTCAATGATGCTGCCGTGGGGCCTCGAGGACGACTACATCCAGGCAATCGGAATGGCGCACTGGTTCCTCTCGAAGCAGAAGGCGGTGTCGTCCAGCACGAAGGAGAAGATACAAGTCATTGTCGACAGCTGGCCGAAGACGATGGAAATGGACGACCGCCTGGCAGCCATCTGCATGGACCTTAACATTGAGTAGTCGTCTTCATCTCGGCCCAATACCTCCCCCCCCCCCCCCCCCTCCCCTTGCCTGTGATCTTCAACATGATCCTGCTCTTTCCTGTTCTCGTGATTTGCCTCTTGATCTTCAACATGATCCCGTGCCGCAATGTAGTGACTGTTTTTGTAATGCACATTTGCACTGAATGCTTCAAGTTCCCAGCAGGGCTTCGTCGGCCAACTCGTCTTCGTCGGCCGGCTGACATCGCATTGTCGGCCCGAAGTTATCCCTTCCTGTTCGTCCGCCGACAAAGCTTCGTCGGCCGAAAGTCATCCCTTGAGTCTCATCGGCCGACATTGCTTCGTCGGCCGTGTTATTAATTTGTGATGAAGACTATTCAGCAGTCAGACTGCATCCACAACCTGTGCAATTGGAGTGGTTTTGCATGTAGATGTGATTTCTGTCTTGCTGAAACATATGGCGGCTGGGAGGAACCCGGCCAGCAAACCATTGCACCCTTGGCCGCCGGCGGACTTCCAGTTCGTCCGCCAACAAAGCTTCGCCGGCCGCCGCTCAGTCTGGTTAGATCTCGCCGGCGACGGTGAATATCTCTGCGATGTATGGGGTCACCATCGTCGCCGGCCGCCGCTCAGTAGTATCTCTGGGATGTATGGGGTCACCATCGTCGCCGGACGCCGCTCTGTCTGGATAGACCAACACAGCATACACACTCTGTGCGATCGGATTGGTTT
>NCVV01000063.1:121081-190633 GCA_002092955.1 Auricularia auricula-judae
GGGAAGAGGCGGCGGCGGCCTGCGAAGGGGCAACGGCGGCCTCTGAGCATGTCCGTCGGACAAACCATAGGGGGGTTTCTCTGTATGAGAGAAACCCCCCTACGGAACCTTTTTTTGCCTCCGAGGCAGGTGCCTGGGGTGGTGTCGCATGTGTACGCGAGAGAGCTGATCGTCGTCGAAGAAGGACCAGGTGCGGTTGAGGGCAAGCTCGTTGCGCATGGTGACGTCGGCCTTGATGACGTGGGCATGCTTGGTGTCGTGGAAAGAGTCAAAGAGGTCGTTGACAAAGCGATGGTAGGCCTTGAGCTCGCGCTCGCGGTGCGGGTAGGCGTAAGTGAGCGCATCGGCATAGCAGCCCCAGCATTCCTCCCACTGGCTGCGCTTGGTGACCTTGCGGGTGATGCGAGCGGTGCCGACGACGAGGTAAGCGTCGAGGTCGCCGAGCTGTTGAGTGTCGCGTTCGGCGACTTGCGGGGCAAATCGTGCACTGAGAATTCGGTCGAAGTCGACGGCGCGGTCGGCGAGGACGTGCTCCCATAAGTCTTCGGGGAACGGCGGGGCTCGTCCGTCGCGTAGAATGTCCTGCTTGGCGGCGCGGAGGTCGGCGCAGTAGTTAGCACGGATGGCCAGGGTACGCGCGACGTGGGGGGTGACGGGCTTGGCGAACGAGCGAGCGTCGGGTGCGCGGAACGGGGCGAGGGAAGAGTCGTAGGACGGTCGCTTGCGGCGACTGTTGTCTTGAGGCTGATCGGGCGCGTCGGCACCGTCGTCATCGTCCTCGTCGGCAGAGAGTTGCTGGCTGGAGGCCGGTGATGCGGATCGCATGCGCCTCCCGGCGACAGGAGGTCCGGCGACGACGGGGGCGGCTGCTGGTGCAGGAGCGGCGGGCTGCGGCGCGGGAGCGGGTTGTGCGGGCGCGGCGGCAGCGCGAGTGGCGCCAGCGGCACGGGCGATGACGGCCTGACAAAAGTGCTGGCAGATGGCGTCCACGTATGGTACGATGTCCTCGGCGCGACCACCGCCGCGCTGGATGTGGCCAGTGATCTCTGAAATGGCGTCGGAGCGGGAGATTCTGCCGCTGCGAAAAGTTGATAGAGTTTTCGCACAGTTGGCTGCGGTGACGGCGTCGAGTGTAGCATTGCCGGCGCCGGGCTGGGCGTTCGCGGGACCTGAACCGCCCTGGCGATGAACGGGATTGCCGGGGGGAGCGGCGCCGCCGCCGGGGCCGCCAGCCGCTGTAGCAGCGGGAGCGGGTTGGCCGGCAACGGTGGGCTGAGCGGCGCCGGCGACGGGCTGCGTATGCGGGATAGCAGAGCTGGCGGATTGCGAGGGAACGTTGCCGGAGGCGGGCTGCTGAGTCGTTCCACCAAAGATGGCTGTGCTTGACCCGGATCTCTGGTTTGATGCCGCGATGGGCTGGAGAGGCGCGCGAGGAGCGCCGGAGGCCGCCTGTGTCGGTCTCGTCGGAAGCGTTGGCTGCTCATCTGGTTCTGGCATGTAATAGACGAAAGGTGCGAGCGAGAACTGGCGAGCAGACGAGCAGAGACGGAGAACGCGAAGCGCGCACGGGGCGCTTATATCCCACAAGGGATCGAGCGCCGGTGCGCTGCACGATCGCGCGCGGGGCGAATCGTGCCGGAGATGTGCGCCAGTTCCCGCTTGCCCACAAGACCACTGTAACATCCTGCTAAACTGCGATGTATTTGATGCGTCGGCTTGCGGGTTAAACTAATCCGCGTCAGCGAACGCGCAGGCACTACTGTAGAACACCCACCACTGAGTTGAGATAGGACGCGGATTGCGCAGTGCCGAGACTCAGAATTAGGAATACACTGCACATTTGGTGAGAAATTGACAGAGATTGAGGCTAAGGTGACGAACCATGTTCCCAGGAATTCGAAGCCAGCGGCAATGAGGTCGTTCTTCCAATCGGCAAAGAACCCAGTCTTCTTTGTCTCTTGAGAGGAACGGGTGAGGAACGGTTTCAGTTGGTCGCGGGGCATGATGATCGTGAGATGCAAGTGTGCGAGTGCTTGAGGCGAGTAGATGCTGTGGGATAGCGATAAAACTGCACGATGTAGGCGTTTTATACGTTCTAACCATTGAAACACAAGCGGCAGCAAGGCGGGCCGCACAGTGCATCCAGTCGGGTTGAGAATGAGACAAGACATCGGGCCAAGACACTTGACCGCGTCGTTTCGATTTCAATAGGAATCCCAAACCGTTGAGCTGCCTCGTCCAAAGTCCAAGGTCTGAAGGATAAGGGGCTAGTCTGCGTTTGGAAGAAATACGGAGAGCTCACGAAACAACTCTGATAGATGCATCCAGTTCTACTGATAACTTCAGCTGCGAAAGCATTTTCAAATCCATAGGGTGACGTACTTCCATAAATGGGCGCCTTTCCACGTTCAAGGGGAGAGTATGTCACTGTAAGCCAGTACGGCACACATCAGGAAAAATTTCCTGCTACAAAGTTTGACCGCCTATGTGTAGGCGCTGGTAGGACTTTGTTGAATGATCAACATTTGTAGGCGCCTGCAGTTGTCTGTAGATTGGTCGTTGTGCAGTAGTTCACTGTAGTACTTCGTAGTTCGGATTTCTACAGTAGTTCACTGTAGCACCCTGTAAAACAGCCTGAATACCAAGATCTATGGATGCACCCTCTTCTATAAACAACTATGTTGGGCGACGGAGAAGAAGCAAAAGTCAGGCAACTTGATATGTATTCTCATCAAGGAAATCGTTGAGATATACATGATTACAAAGGTCTAGGCTGTTTGTAGCCGTCCAGCTGCGTGGAATCGGGTGCGGGCCAACATGTGGAAAGAGAAAGCAGCTACGGATGACTTTGTCGAGCCGAATGACCCCCGCACGATTTCGGCCACCTCGGACAGAGCGTGAAGTGACGAGGAGAGAAACATCTGCAGCCCTGTTCTTACGGAACGGATTGAAGAATTCGACATAGGCGAGTGGAGCGGTGTAGTCGAAGCGTGGTGGGAGGCGGAATATGACGCGAACTCGGACGGCCTGTGTTTCTGGAAATGTGTCAATTACACCAGGAAAAGTGAGTATGGTGCGTACCTGTTGGGGAGGTTGGATAGCGTGCTGAATCCATGTCCAAGGGAATGAGAGCAGTGTCGAAGTATGGAGGAGGGGGGATGATGCGCGGGTTTGCTGGGTTCGGAGGTGCCTGCGGGGTTGCGCGTACAACATCTTCGAGCTTTGAGCGGTCCGCAGAGATGTATACACGTTTGAATACGTCAAACCTGTCATCGGGTCGAAGACGATAGCCCGTTGGTGTGATGGACGAGCGGACAAAATCTTCTACGCAAGGAATGAAGTCCGGCGCACAATGGAGCGCGGTGATTGTCGCGGCGTCGCGTGCGGGAAAAGAAGGCGCCTTTGGCAAACGATGCGACTCGGATATGCTGGCGGTGTCGTCAGATGGAAGTGAACTCTGAGAGCCGGCGCTGTTGGTAGGTGACAGCGGCACAGCGGCCGCGAGAGGATGACCAAGAGACCAATCAAGGTAGGATGCAAACTTGTAGACAGCTTCGCGGCGTCGCAGCCAAGTTGTCATCTGAGCAATATAGTCGCGGCGGTTGGAAGCGCGGTACGCCTCCTTGCAGAAATCGATATGAAAGCGCTCGGGGGCCTCGGTGTCGAATCCGTCTGCAGAACCAAGCCATCGGATAGGCTCAATGTAGTGCGAGAGACTGTGGAGCTTCGGGATGTTGAAATGCTCACGGACACCGACGTCAATGAAGTACTGCTTGTGCTGATGGAAGCGGTCGTAGGCATCCTGCATGAACGCGAGAGTGTCGTCGGAGTGGACTGGCAGGCGAGCACAGTAAATAAAGTCAAGCAGAGCGCGGACAACCTGGCCGAGGCGCTTGTCGGTATGTCCGGCGACGACACCGAGAAGGAGCTTCTCGGCGTTCCGGTATTCCGCACCAGTCCATTGCGAGATGACGCTGATGCCTTTCTTGAACGGGCGCACAGAGGGGTGGAGCGGCATTGCCATGAGACGTCTATCAACCTCCTCCTCACCAACAATGCTGATACACCATTGAAGTAGATGATCGCCGAAAACGCCCTTGTGCAACTGGTGAAGAACGTCAGGAGGGAAGCAGCGGAAAATGTCACAATGCGGAAGCTCAGCCCAGAACGGCGTAACAATGTCGGTGAGACCAAGTCGCTGAGCATCGGGATCGTCAGGTCCGCGCTTGAAAAGCCGGAGAATGGTGTCACGAGCCCGGTAAGACCACGTGCCTGGCTCGCCGCTATGCTTCGGAGGACAGACACAGACGGGACACTGGTTGTTCCTGCAGCCTGCAACCATGCAGCGCTCGGGATAGTCCCCGATGTATGCCGCAAGGACCATGTGGACACGACGGATATGACCATCTGCACAGAGAACGTCGACGCCATCGGAGGCGGCCTGCTTCAGCGGCTCGAGGATGAGCGACATGCAATGGTGGAAAAGCCGGTGCTGTGCGCGGGAACGAGCCTGGCGAGTGGCAAAGACGCTGAGCTTTGATACAGGAAGGTAGCCCAGAAGAATGGAAGCATGACTGCTTGGCTGGCGACGGACGTCCTTGGGGAGATTCCCGATGGTGAGATACACTGGGTACGCCTGCTTGTCACCACTAAAGTTGGATAGCTGGGTTTTGTCCGACATAACGATGACAGGACAAATTGTCACGCCAGGAGGAAGGCGTTTCTAGATCGCACGTTCAACGACAATGAATGCGCCATTACGTTACCCACGCACCTGAAGGTCCCACCACCAGTCCGCAGTCCACATCTCGCCGTAGCAGCGCTTCTGTTTGAGATCGTCGAGCCAGACACGGACAGGACTGTATACTAGAAGCTCTCGGAACGCGGGGTTTGCGAGAAGCTCCTTAACGAGGTCAACAGGATCGCGGTACCAGAGCTCCAGGTCCTCCGTCATTGGCTGCTGATTCTCGTCGACGCGGTCGCCTTTCACTCGGATGACGTTGACGTGCCAAGGTACGCCATGTGGGAGTGAGTCAATCTTCTTGAGAAAGGCACGATTGTTATGGAAGGACGGATTGGCGTCCCGAATCTGATTCAAGGCATTTAGTCTCTTAATTGCAGCTTTTCACAGCGTTACTCGCCTTCTTGAGCTTTAGCAGTTCGTTTGTCTCTTCCTGCCCCACACCGCTGGTGATAAGCCATTTGGCAAAATCCCAGTCTGGCTCATCTTCGAATGGCGAGAACGGGTTGACGCCGAGCACATGTTGTTCACGCTGCCAGACTTCGAAGGGAAGATCACGTGTGCCAAGACTGTGCGCTGTGGGCTGCGGGAATGGCTCTGTGAAGTACTCGTCCTCGACCTCCTCGACGCTGGGCTGACGCGAAGACCGCAGCGAGTCGTCATCAAAGAAGCCGGCCTCAGCGCCAGGGATGTCGACTACGCTCTCTCCGTCCGATGCAGGCGCCGATGGCGGCGAAGCTGGTGCGGGTGAAAGTGGACCCTGAGGCTGATCAGGAGCTTGCACACCCAAGAGCTGAGCAGTTGTCCAGTCTTCTGCTGTGAGCGCAGCGTCTGGGTCCATCGGGTGGATCGCAGCAAGATGCATGTTCAGCCCCTTCTGGGTCTGGAATGCCCGAGGGCAGTGCTCGCATCGGTAGCGTCCTTTCGCGAAGTTCTTGAGTCGACGAAGCATATAGGCCGTGCGAGGACGCGTAGGAAAAGAGAGAAAGCTGCGGTACGAAGATTTTCATTGCGGCGCATCACGATGATCACAAGGCTTGCTTCCGCTCAGGCACCTGAATCGCAACGGGAAGAATGCACTGAAAAGTTGATCCAAACCTGTATGACAACATAGCAGAGATACATATTTACTTCAAAGAGTGAGATTAGAATGTGAGCGAGCCACGAGGAATGAAACGTACCATGACGTGAGATGGACACGCTGCTTTGACGTCGGCCTGTACACCAACGACAATGAGGTACAGCATCTGCGTCTCCCCCTGGACGTGCGAGCCCATGCCGAGCGCAGAGGCGGCGTTGTTCGCGACGTCGCCAAGCTCCTTGAGACCCGGGCTGCGAGTGCGCTCATCCACGCGCCTAGACGGGGCCCACACGCGAATGGGCAGATGAGCAGGACAGCTTGCACGATGCGCTTCAGGACGAAGAGGATGAATCGACGCCGTGCTGCTCAGCGCGCCATCACCGCTCTCCTGGCTGGCCAAAATGCTCCCCTGCTCGCGCTCCCTGCACTACCCGCACTGCCCTCACTGCGTGCGCCGCATAGACTCGACATCCATGACCCACGGACGATACAACGGACGGCACGAGCAAGGGAAGCTCCGCGGTGCGCTCCCTGATGTGCTGCACTGCAGTCTTCGGCGAGGGTTGTCAACTGCCTCTGTGCAACGGGCCGTGTCTGGAGCTGCGCCTCGAGCCGCGCGTTGTCGCGCTCATCGTCCCCGAGTCCGGACAGGCGGCTGTGCATGCCGTCCCCGAACGTGTCGCGCCAGAGCTCAGCACGGGCGCATCCGCATAGAAGCCGCGAGCACTGGTCACAACTGTATATGCGTGCGTGAAGAACTGCAAGCATAGTCAGCAGTGTGGCCGAGTGGGTGAATGTCCGCGAAGACCCACCATGCGTCCGTCGTGTGAGCGCGGCGTCGGCGCGTGAGAGCACGTTCGCGAGCAGGTTCAGCTTCGGATTCGTCGCGCCCAACATAACGCCTCGTCCCTTGCGTCGATATTACTTGTGATTAGCGTATCAGTCTCCGAGTCCGTGCGGGTGATGACCCTATTGCTGACGCATAGACATCGAACTGCAGGCGGACGGCGACGAGGCAGTTGATGTGCTCGCCGATGGACACGGGCACCTTGCCAGCCATGTGACCGCACTTCTTTGTGTCCGGCGCATGGTCCTCGGCGTGCACGCTGCGGTGCCCTTCGTGACAAACAGCTTCACGAGCTTCATACATAGTCGCCATCTGCCTGTAGTGACCCGTCGCTATAAATCCCTGCAAAAAGCAACATTCAAACAGAAAGGCAACGCACCAGCGAGGTCAGGCCCAGGCTCGTTGGCGCGAAAGATTGTCGACCCGCCCGCGTTCTCGCCCTGTAGCCCGGCGACGCGCGCCGCGAGGACTTCCTGCTCCACGCGCGACGGTATGCATACGGCCGGCGTCAAGCGCATCCTTGCGCCGGCAGATCTCGTGCTCCTGCTCGGCGATGCGGCGCGGCAGCGGCGGGATGCATACGGTGTCGGGCAGCTGGCCGATGAGCGCACTCTGGCCCATGTCGTGCGATGCGCCGCGGTTGCGCAGCACGTCCTCGAGCATCTCGTTGGTGTTCGCCTGCTGCAGGTTGCTGCGTGTCGACGTCACGCAGCACGCCGCATGCCTGTTGCGGGCAGCTGCCCGCCACCGCCGCCCATTGCAGTAGCCGTGAGGCTCGCGGCGGCCAGCGGCCTGAGGAACTGCCACGCCTCGTCGTGGGAGCGCACGACGTGTATGCTGTGCACACTGTGGGCATCGAGTGCGGTCGCAATGGCGAGCTTGCGCAGGTCGTAGCTGTACGGCACAATGTCGAGTGCCAGGTCCTGCTCGAGCACGCGAGGACGCTCCAGATGATCCAGAGATGATCTGGTCAGTCAACGCAAACCCGGGATTGTGTAGTCTAATCGTGCCGGATGATAGCCCTAGACCCAGCATGCAAGGCAGTGGTTGCAGTGGACCGTTTCTGGACGCCAATGCAGCAAACGGGTTGAACAGAGGGAAGGGCACCGTGACCAAGGATCAAGTTCAAGTCCAGGTCTGGACTTTTGGGCGCTAACATTGCACTCTTATCATTGTTTGCGTGCGTAAACCGCTGCTTTCACCTGTACGAGTACCTACGAGTTGTCTTCCAGTGCCGGTAATGAGAAAGAATGGTAGGATATATTATGGAATTCAAGAGACTTTGCGAGAACATGCTTCATGCTGACGTGTCTAACGCAAACAGCCGAACGGATCTTGTACTTGAACCGCCATCTCGCCCACTTTCCTGCCCACCTTCCCTCGCAACTCCAGCAACGTGACAACCACCTTTGGACGCTGCAGGTATGCATTTTTTATTTTATTTCCGCCTGACCACAAAAGTTGGCTGACTGCGTAGCAGCTACATGAGCACTCTGGCCCAGAACCGTAGCCAACGCCCTCGTAAGGAATCGGAACGAGGCCTGGCATCGAAGGCCTGTACGTATCATTTTACTTCCTTCCGCTCTTTCAACTGCCTGACTTTGCTTCCAGACCAGCAGACTGAAGCTGCGCAAAAGCGCAAGCGTATCAGTCGGAAAGATAAAGGTTCGTCATCTCGCACAAGTAGAACGTCGCTAAACGTCGCTAATGAACTTACAGAAAACGTTGACGAAGTTGCACGCGCTGCTGAAGACGACGATATGGTATGTTGTGCTTCGTTCGCGGATTGCTCCAACTTGTATTGATTGCGTTCAGTTTCAGACGAGGCAGGTGCCCGCGGCCGCGAAGGCGAAGCAGCCGCGGGCGCCACCCATCAATAAGCCTGCTACACCCAGGGCAGCGTTAATGCTGAAGCCAAACGCACCACCCACCCAAAGCAGTGCCATGAGGAGGGCGGCGGATGCACCAGAAGAACCACCGGCTCGCACGGCTGTTCAGACCGCCCTACGTGAAGGAGACAATAACCGCACACGCATGACGACTGGCAACCCAGGCCCTGACGCACCAGCACTGCAACGCGCTCGTCCACCCCCGGTCACCATCGCAGTGGCTGCTGAGGACGCAGGTAACTCGGCCAAGACTGCCCAGCCCGGCCAGGTACGTGACTTCCACCTGCCGATTTTGCAGCATGGCTGACCGGAGACCAATAGTTCGACTTTGCGCTTCCAAGCGGCCTAGCTGGTACTGTCAAGAAGGCGCGGAAGCCTCGCCCTGTCGCACGCGACCTGGACTCTGAGCGCGCTGCTCTGGTACAAGATGCGTGCTTTGCATATCGCGCGCTCATTGCCTCTTTCAAACCGTTCCCCGATGCCAAGGGGAAGCGAAATATGTTCAATGCTGCCTGGCAGTATGCTCTATCCGAGCGCAAGCTACGCAAGGACACCCTTCCGACTCAGCCGGAGGTCAAGTTGGTGAGTACATGTGTCATTCTTGAGCATCACTGCTGCTCACATACCTCCCAGGTTCTCATGCGCACGGAGCAGATGCGCGGCAATATCAAGACTATTGTGCGCGCTGCATTTCCTCGCGCCTATGGCTTCAAGACCCCGGTCCGGCGACGCGAGACGACGATGATCAACGAGAACATCAAGCAATACGAGATGTTAATCACGCGCGATGCGTACGTTTATGAGGTACGGTCATGTTCTCCTGCCGTATTTAGCTAACGCATTAGAATCCGCGCAAACGTGAGGGGCTGTACCATGCCCCTATCATTCTCGACACCATCATTGCAATCTGGTTTGCAAAACGCGACGACGAAGGCCCAGCGTTCCCCGACCTATTCAATCCGAACGGCCAGGGTATCAAGCTTGAGACGATCGCGCTCATCTTGGCCGCGGTGCGTCACTCTGGCCTGTCGTCCAAGGCTTTACTTACGTCGCCCAGCTCCGCAACTGCCTCGAGGAGTGGCAGACGGGGCAATTCAAGGAAATTCAGTTCCGGGAGACCGCATACCGCACCTGGTACGAGCATCACCTCGAGCGCCTCAAGCGGTACGCCAAGCATAAGGCGCTTGCACCCATTTGTACCCGTCTTCGGAAGGACATGTATCGCGCGGGGATGTAAGTACACCTCCCTTTTCTGTTGTATTTTCTAATATTTGCAGGTTTCATTCGGGCGCAATGGTGCAGAAGGTCGAGACGAACATCGGCATCACCGACGAGGACCTCGACGCCGCGGCAGCCTACTACGCTGCAGGTAACGATCCGTCTGATACTGAATCCGAGTCCGAGGACGAGCGGGCCGAAGACGACGAGGTGCCTGTATTGGCAGCGCCCCAAGTGAACGACGACAACGATGACGGCGACGATGCGGACAACGCCGGCGGCACTCAACGTGCCGACGATCTTGCTGATGTCGTCCCATATGCACAGGTCGGCGAGGAGGACGAGGCAGACGAGCTGGCCGATGATGCCGAAGAGGCCATGGACCACGACGGCTATGCTCTCAACGCTCGAAACCCCGAAGCCGATTTCTTCGACGACTTGGACGTGGACGAGGATGCGGCGGGTCGAGACGTCGAGGATGAAGAAGGCGATGTCGATGGTGTTCCGCAGTTTGTGAACGACAATGACGAGGAGGAGGAGGAGGAGGAGATTCCACCACCCCCGAAGCGTCGCCGCACGCGCATGTAACGAATCTGCCATACAACCCAAATAACATATCTTTTCTGCGCCCATGTTGTCTGAACGCTTTTAAATCCAAACAAAAAAATTGCAAGTGAAACGCTTTTGAAAGCCGTAGAATATGCCGGGCTTCTTTCGTAGTCCTACAAAGATCTACAGCAACCTACAGAGTGCAAAACTACAGAGATCTACGTCGGCTCGGGGTAACTATAGCGTACTACAGCAAACTACAGTAGAAGCCCGAACTACAGTGTGCTACAGCGAGCTACCGTTGTGTTCTATAAAGGGGTTAGTCCTACAGCACTACAGGACCTACAGCATCCTACATGGTTCTAGGTGGTAACATAAATTTTTCCTGATGCATCTGCTATTCGGCAACCAGTATATCCGGTAAAATATGTGCTGAGCGTAATATGCCTTCTGTTTAGGCCATCACGTGTCCATTTGTTCGACCAAAATGAGGATGGAAAGCCAGACGAGCGTAGGAGGAGGAGCACACGAGTTCGATCTCCGAATGAACTTCCGGCTCCTCCCCTCTTGAACACGCTAGTGGCGAGCGCCTGCCAAGCGCCACATAGGATGGACTGCCTGAAGTCTCAAAACGCAGCCGACAGACGTACTTAAGAGATTGACTCCGCCTCTTGCACGCCGTCCGCCATGTCCCGCCGACTCTGCACCGCGCCGTGCCGCGCTCTCGACGCGCCCCACGTCGACGCCGGGCGCGTGACGAGGTGCGCAATGCCCGCGCCGTCGCCCCGTTCTCGGCCGCTGACGCCGATGCTTGCCAGACGCGCAGCTCGACGCGCTCCCCGTCCCAGCTCGACGCCACCCCCGGCGACGCCAACGCCCAGCCACGACGTGTGCGCCATGTCTGGCCGCCGGCGTTCTGTCCATCCCTGGCCGTCTCGCGCAACGCCGACGCCAGGACCTCGCCAGCCGCCTCAGCGTCGGCGCGCGCGCCCCGGCATCCGTCATGGCCACGCCAATGCTGTATGCGTCTAATTTCCCCGAATTAAATCGTCCCATCGCTCTCCTGGAGCTGCTGAACCGGTGTGGATCCAGAACCGTGAACAAGTGTGCTTGGGGCTGCTTAGCTTCGCTGTAGAGCTCCTGACGGGGGCAGCCCCGCCCTATCAATCCTGGTGGTGCTGTATCCTTTCCGGGGCTCCTGGACGACTGCCATTATCCTGTACAACGCTGTCAGCGTCGAGCGTGGCATGGAGGACTGCTCGACAGCTTGCGTCGCTTTCGCTACTTCTGCTTCTCATTTATTCATCGCTCGAGTGCGCCTTGCTCAGAATCATCCTTATTATTCGGCGCATCCTCGTGACCCCGGCACTATGCATCTCTGTCTTCCGCCGTTTCTGACGATGGAATACAGACAACTTGGTTCTTCTTTGCCTAGGACGCGACATTCCTGGTTTCGACTGACCTTCGCGATCCTCCCTGATGCGTCATTCACAGTTCCTACGCCTGGTCAAATGTGCGGCTCAGTAACGCCGTTGCGTATAACCTTGGCCGCATCCTCTTCACCGCCCTACACCCTTCTCCCATATTCGGGTTTCCAGACACTCGGTCGCACAATTTCTGATCATTCGAGACAGCTCAATTTGACGGCGGTCGAATACACGGGCTGAGCGACATAACAGGCGACAAATGGCAAGCAATATGGGCAACAACGCTCGCAGGACTGTACAACCGTATCGACGTCGTCACTGCATTGCGAGTCCTGGTCATTCAGCAGCTGCAGCCGCAGCGAGGGCATCCCTGCCCGCAGTCAGCCGTGGGCGCGGGCGCGCAGTCCTCCTTGCCCGAGCACGTCCTCCAGTTCCCGAACCCGTTGTTCCACGCGGTCCAGCACCACTGCCCGCTCCCGGGCGTGTTGCATTCCTGCCAGCAGTACCCGCGCGCGCACCCGTATGGGTCGCCGAAGAAGCACGCGCCGGCCTTCGGCTGTGGGCCGTCGTGCGCCGTGACCGTCGAGTTGACGTCGAGCGGGTGCTCTGCGCAGGGGCGCAGTGCCGCGGGGTCCACGCCCTCCGGCAGGGAAGGCGGCGCGAGGACTCCGAGGTTGCCGCACTCTTTCGCGGCCGCAGCCTTTGCGGCGACGGTCTCGTCTGCGGAATCTACGTCAGTAGCCTGTATGTCGAGATCACGCATGCTCGATGGCGGCGTACCGGCCTTGACGCCAAGGGCGATGACGACGACAGCGATGAGGGCGGTGAAGTGCATTGTGATGGTGAGGCTACCTTGAATCAACTTTTGTACGTCGAATCTGGTTTGGAGGGGTGAGGTAGACTTCACTGCCCGGGCTTTTATAACGCGGCGGCATCTGTATCTGAACGATATTCGCATATGGACTCGGTGTGGGGGATTCTCATCATCGCACGGGGCTTACCATTCCGATTCCCTGAGGCCGCCCGCCACTGGGGAAGGGGTGGCACTTAGTCTAGAAGACAGCGCGGATATTATCGCAGCTCGTTGACGCGCGGAATCGCTGGGAAAAGAAGCGCACAAGAGGATTTGCAAGGTTGCTTCAAGCGCGAGAGAAGGCAGGTGGGACTTCCCTGCATACACTTCCGGTCGTTGTTGATGGGTCCGTGTACAATCTGCGTTAGATTTCACGTCACCGTGCCCCACATAATGCAAAATTGACACATCGGTATTGCAGAACATCAATTGAAGCAAGAAAAACGCGCGTCTATGCACAAGGCATCGCGACTTCTAGCTGGACTCAGATGCACATGAACCCACAGGTGGCCGTGTTGGCGTGTTAATGGATTTGCGGTAGCATGAGCGCTCATGATCCGATTGCATAGAGTTGCTGCATGCAAAAGAACAACCAAATGAATATGACGTTGTCGGTTGTTCTATGAGCGGCTTGGCCGTATGAGAACGCGAAACCACACATGTCAATGCACACACTGGGATTGGTAAATTTCCCAGGCAGTCTCGTAGAAGTGCTGACACGGTTTCTCAAGATCGACTCACCGGACATCCTTTGACGAAGACATGCAGATGTGTGTTTGCAGTGGGGACGTGAAATCCCCGCCAAACCGGCCGTTCCCGATTGAGGCCGAGATAAGTCCCCTGGGACTCAATCCGCCTCTAACAGCAGAAGGACAAGCACTCCCCGCAAAATATCTGCACCTCACTATTAGCATACGTCTATACTAGCTATATATCAAGGTTTGAGCTGAAAGTCCGCCAAATGACGGAGATATAAGCTATATACAACTGGTCTCTGCCTCCAAGAAATTGAAGACAGCCATATACAGTGCTCAAATAGCCTGAAAGAATATAATATGACTATATATGTTATTATACGTGTGTGAGACATATTTTGAAGTAAGGTAGAGGATACAATGGGTTCTTCGGGCTTCCCATGTCCCAAAAATCGCAAATCGGTGATCAGCGATTATGCTCTTATCAGAGCTCTATGTATCGTGATACATGCCTATACGCACCTATGAGATGCCTTAAGCGCCTATAAGACCTGGTAAATACTGATAACTCGTCAATGTGGAGTGATAAGCGGTGACCAGCGCTGATCAAGGCCTGATCAGAGCTCTGCAGCCTGGGATAGGGCTTCATCAGAGGTGATCAACCCTCATCAGCAACAAGTACCCCCAGCACCTGTTCACTCAAGTCCCAGCTACTGAGAGGTCAGGCCATTCATGAGATGGTGCTTGGGGGGCCTCCAGGAGGAAGGGGAGCCGCAGTTCAATGGAGCGGAGGTCCGGTGGAGCGGTGGAGCGGGCATGTATACTTTGCTCCACCGTTACAGACAATTGGCGTAATAGCCTAGCTGGTAGCTCGCGCGACGGCGCGTGTGGCCAGTAAGCAAGCCGTTGGTTCGAATCCAAGCTAACTTAGAAAAGTATACAAGCCATGTACAACCTGGAGTAAGTCTAGGAAATGTACCCAGTTAGTAATACCAGTAATTAGTAAATGAACAACTGTAAATACAGAAAGTAAGACCCAGCTGCCGCATAGAAGCGGTAGCTGGGGGAGTTTTCGTAATATTGGGCGGGGCGGCTGATCAGCTCTTATCCGCCTTGTCCGCATTATAAGCTTGTATCGGCCTTGTTGGCCATATAATAGGCCTATAAGCGAGTATACCCCCTGAAGCTGTTTGATCAGGTAGGGGGTCGGCTGACCCTGTTATCAGGACTCATCACACTTGGTCAATCCTCATAGCCAACTTGCACTTTTTGGGACACATGCCCACCACTGAAATTAGCTCATTGACACACTCATGTTGCGAAATAAATATCACATTATACCTATTTCAATGTAACTTAAATATATTAGTACTTTCGAGGCTGAAATATGGGCGGGAGATGCCCCGAAGGATGGAAAAGGTGTTCCGGCACCTTCAGGACGGACGAGATAGCTTATGTAAGCGGGTCGTTTGTATGGCGAACCGCCCAAAACCGCACGTCCTATTCCTTCTGAACCGCAGCATCTCAGCTTTCGATACTTATGGGAATATTGTTTTAGCACTCTATCTACAATTCGTGGGTCTCAATTTGCGTATACCGTATCTCAATCATTCAGAATGACAGCTAATCGATACTCCCGCCAAGCATTTCGGGTAAATGAGACCCACGAACTCAAGATAGCCTTTATTGACTTATATTTGCATAATTATTAAAATTTTATATTGCCTGTGGGACTTAAAATAGGCCCTGGACAGTCGATCCTTACGGGGGAAGCCGACCGGAGGCAAACGACATTGCGGGGATTTCACGTCCCCATTTGCAGTACATCACGCAGCGCGTCATGCTTCTAAGCATTAGCAGATCCTATGTTACGGTTGATATACGTACATTACTGTAAGCACACGAACTATTACCGGCCCCGCGGCTCCGTGACATGACGGAACCATCACCGCGGAGGCTCCGTGACTGTGACAAAACGCTACCATCACCGCCGCCGCGGAGCGGCGGCGAAAATTTTGGTATATGGGAGGTCCCCGAAGGTCAAAAAAGCGTGACATCCCATTACCGGGACCCGCCTGTGACGCGTGAAAAAACAGCTTGATTACCGGGCCGCGGCACCACCGTGACGTGTGACGCGGTAATAGTTTGTGTGCTTACAGTATGTCAAGGACCTCGAATAACGGATCGTCATTGACGATGAGCCAACTTGAATGACTTCATAGGTTTTCCAGAACTATTCTCAGCAAACTGAGAGACCGGAACTTTGTGCAGACTTGACGCAGTCCATCCTACGTGGCATTTGGCTGCTCTCACCACTGGCACGCAGCTCATTCCCGGCTAGAAACGCGCGAGTCACATCATTTTATGAATAGCGGTCTCGTATGACGGGATAATGCAGCTGGATAAGGCTGCGTGGCGGCTCACTCGCCTGAATGTCCCGCCGTTGGAGCGACCGGCTGCAGCGGCATGGGAGAAAAGTTGAGACGGTGAGACTGAGAGGTTAGAAGCTGTTGCACTTCCGGAAATTCATGTTGTAAACGACCAAACGTGTGCTATCCCCAAGGGATAATAATGATTGCAACATCTTGCTCGTGGCAAGGTGTGATTGCGTTCCAATGCATGTGCAAAGCGCACGAAGCTCTCTTCGCTGGATTTTCCAATCTCATCTCTAATGTTTATTCCTGATGGTATGCTAAATCTGCTAAACGATGAACTGGAAGGTAACGATTGATATTGAGCTTGCATGCGGGGTTGCATCCGCCTAGTCGGCGCAGCAGTGGCTGTGCGCGCGGTGGCTGAGCCGCAATTGGCCGAGCTTCTTGTCAACCGCGCGCCGTCGACACCAAAAGTATCCCGTACTCATGGCGCATTATCAGATGCTGTATGCTCTACAGCTGCTCGCTCAAGCTCAAGCTTACGCGAAATTGCAGGATGCCGGGTCAGGCGTTCTCAGAGTTCGACATCACCATCGACATGAAGGAGCTCGTGGACCTCTTCGCGCCGCCCGTGCACCTGCCCTCGCCGCTGCCGCTGCACGTCTGCGTCGACGCGGACCCGGACCTGCGGCTGCTCAGCGCCGTGCGCTCGCTCACCGACGACCCGAGCAGTGCCATGGTGACGGTCGACGACGCGGTCTCGGAGGATGACGTCCGGGAGGTGCTTGTGGACGCGTACTCGATGCGCACCAGGTTTATCAGCGAGGGCCGCCTGCTCCGCGAGCTCAAGGCCAACAGCGCTGCGTGCGGCCCCCAGGTCTCGATGGCCACGGCGATCAGCGCGCTCGACGCGCTGCCGTGGCCACCGGCCGCCGACCCCGCGCCGCCGCACCGCCACAAGCGCCGGCGGATTCACATCGCGCAGCCCACCGCGACGGTCCCCATCCGCAGTCGCCCATTGGAGCTGGAGGCTCATCCTGGGAGCGGTGGGAATGAGCTGCCGCACTCGCCTCCGCCTGAACGCACCTCGAAGCTCGGGCGCAAACGCGTCCTCACCGCCGGCCAGCGCAAGGCGAACCACATCCAGTCCGAGCAGAACCGGCGCGCGAAAATACGCGAGGCTTGCGACTTGTTGTGTACGGCGGTCGGAGAGCCGCCCAGTGCGTCGCGGAGCGAGGAGGTTGTCTTACACAAAAGTACGAGTTCTTTCTTCTTTCCCGCTTTTTGTAAACTCAATCAATACGCTACAGCAATCGAGCACGTACAGCACCTGCTCGCAAAACAGGCCTTCTTGCTACAGCGATTGCGCGACGCTCGGGCCGTACGGTCTCTTCCCATTTCCGACAGTTCTAGCGCTGGAGTCGATGAGAAACCAAAATGGGAGCGTGAATGGCACGGCGGCGAAGACGCGGGCGCGGGCGCCGACGTGGACGACGGCGATGGATCCGACCAATCTGGAAACGATGAATAAAACATAGCGGATTCCTTACTTATCACGACATGCCTTCACGATTGCGCGTACAATCCGTGTACTATAGTTCAGAAAAGCTCTTAATTACATCCTTTCCCGTTAGTTCGCGACGTCGTCGAGAGAAGGGTGGTCAAGGATCAACGTCATCATCTGGGCAAGTCGTCACTAGCCACTCGCGCATTGTCGATGTGTGTCGCATCTCTGAGACATAGAATTTCGTGCCGGGGAGAGCTTTGGATAGCGAAGAATGTTCTGTTGCCGGCAGTCTGCACCGAGGAGACCACTGTTGAACTCCCTCCGAGTCGCACCCTCGTCTGCAGCGGAGCCGCCGCGAACTTGATTGAAAGCCCATTACCGCGGAGATACACCAGAGCGTAAAAATATGAACGGGCGTAGATGCCACAGGAACACGCTTTGTGGCCTATGGTCAATCTCTCAGTGCAGGCAAGCCTTGATGTGCGCGTGTGAGGAGGTAATGTACTAGTGGTGATGCATAGAAAGCCCAAGGAATTATCAAGTGGGGAACATATGCCAGCAACTACGGATACAATAGCGAGCCACAGTGCACAGAAATGCGACACCATTGAAGTGTTCGGACATGGCCGTGCACAATTTCTGTAGCTGAATCTATGAGTACGGTACAATGCCTTCTAGACGTACAATGATCGTACAAGCAAACAGTTTTCCGTGCATGATGAGACACAGTACTCACGCCTCACCACTAAGCGGCCGAGGCTCCATCGGCTCCCAATCCTCCGTCGCAGTGGAGTCCTTCCGCTTACCACTCGTATCCTCTGCATAGTTCTCATAGAAGTTCTTACCGCCCAGGCCACCGCCAAGGCCGCCCATCCCGTCCTCGCCCTCCTCCTCCTCGCCCTCCTCCGTGCGGCCCGGCCCGCTCCAGAAGTGGAAGCTCTGCGAGCGCACGCCGTACGACGTCGGGACGACCTCGATCAAGTCGCCGCGCGCGACCTCCACCGCGGGCACCTCGCTCGCGGGCAGGCCGATGAGGTACGCGAGCAGGCAGCGGATGACGCTGCCGTGCCCAATGATCAGCAGGTCCTCCTGCTCGCGCTCCAGCTCGATGAGCACTGGCTCGAGGCGCACTGTGCATTGATTCTCATCAGCGAGACCAGAACGAATACGCGGGAAGGACGAAAACGCACCGCTGAGATCGTGGTAGCTCTCCGCGCGCGGTGCACGGAAGGAGTACGGGTCCTGGATGAAGCGTTTATAGTCCTCGGGATACAGCTCAGCGGCATGTTCCGCGCTCAAGCCGTCCCACACGCCCGGGTTAATCTCCAGCATCTGCGCCTTCTCGATCACCTTGACGCGCATGGCCGGCGGCGTCGCGGGCCCGGGCGGCGGCGACACTGGGACGGAGTGCGACTGCTGGTGGCGCAGCGGGGGCGCTGGTGGCGAAAGTGAGCTCGACATGTTGAAGGTCGGCGTGGGCGGCGACGTCGTCGGGCTATTCACGAACACGTCCTGGTTCAGCGGCGACATAGCGGGGGCGATGAAGGGCCATGCAGTATGGTGCGAGCGGCTGCGCGTGGACGTCCATATCTGCATGCGCATTCAGATTGAGCTGTGGCCGTCGATCCGTTATGCAAAGATAGGTACGCACCACTAGACGACGGTCCTCCGGAGAGAAACCACGCTCCTTCAGCGCTGCAGCACGACGCTCGGTCACCGCTTCCTTCAATTTCTCTGCGTATTCCCACCCTGCCGGCGATAGGTCCGAATCGGCCTTATAGGAATGCTCGATCAAAGACTGGCCGGACTGCGACGAGCTTCAGCAATTCGCGACTGAAAGGGCAGATTCGACATACTCGAGCGAAATAGATCACGCGGAAGCGGTTGTGAATGTTCATGAGGAAGAACACGATCTTGGTCTGGAAGGAGTCAGCTATGAAGCCGTTTTGATCAATGGAGAACGAGCCTGCAGATAGCCTTGAATGCGCTGCGACAGTCATCAGTAGATGCGACAGAATGTAGAGGTCACATTACATTGACGATGATTTTCTCCCCGACCTGAGAGCAGGTCAGTATCCGCAGGACGAGAGCGTCGGACACGAACATCGAATATCCGAATGAACGGATGGTCGAGCTCCTCCACAGGCTGGTAGTACTTCTCATGGTCCCTGATACGCGACCAGTAATCGGCGACTGCTTTCTCTGGAAGCCAGTGCTTATACTGTGCACATGAGCCTTCATTCGACATCAGTTTTTGGCATTCACGCACGTCTGGAGAAGATATCTTGACACTCCGGATGTTCGCCTCGATGATATCGCGGTTATTGCATACAGACTCTGCGAGCCAAGATTCGTCAGAAGAACATAAGCCAGATAAAATTGACGGGAACGCACCCATGAAGATGACATGGATTCCGCGATCGAGGAACTTCTGAGCGACCTCCGCCCTGCTGGCGCGCGTGCCATTGTTGGCGTCGTAGATAGCAACCTGGCCGCCGCGGTCGAAGAAATCCAGTATAAGCTGCTCGCAGCCGTCCTTGACCTTCTTGCGCAGTGCAGCCGTCTCGGGCGACTTCTGGCCTTGAGTGCCATAAGCTACGAGTGTCCGTTGCTCGCACACACAAATCCCCCGAAACACAAGCCCGCAGACATACCGAACGTGAAGTAATCCGGCGGCAGCTGCTGCGCGCCGCCGACGGTCTTGCGGCGGTAGTCGCCGAGCGAGATCACCTGCGTCTTGACGCCGCACCAGCGGAGATAGCGCTCGAGCGCGCGGCAGACGTGCGTCTTGCCGCGCGCGGGCAGCCCGACGGCGATGATGACGATCTTGCCCGCATGGTACAGCAGGCCGGACGCGGTGGTGTACAGGGGTCCGACCATCGTGCGTCGTGGTCGAGGTCAAGGAGGTTCAAGCTCCGATTGGGCTGGACCCTTTGCATGTCTTGCCAAATCCGTGCTGTTGGATTGGATGGTAATCTCACACAGACTTGAATTCATGAACATATGTGTCTTGTACAAGTTCGTTGGATCTGCTTTGGACACTTGAGAACTTGTTGCTGAACGTCGGATCTTCGGCCCGGACATGTCCAACAGATCCTCGGAAACCGTTCCAATCGCCTGAAGGTTGACAGCGTAATTTCATGCCCAAAGAGTTCTTAGATACCATACCAACCGTGTCGGTGAGATGCTCTGAGAAGAGCCCTACAAGAGACAAAACAGCTGCATACACTTGACTTCAAATCAAAGTTCGGTATTTCCTTCATGCTACATATGCAGTAATCCTGCCCAGACGGTGCCAGGCTTGCTCAAGCGTTGGTGCGAATCAACATCCCGATCCAGCCGGACTTGCCTCCAGGCCCAGATGCGTTGGATTTGAGCTGCGGAATGATGCATGATGCTCCAGAGTCCAGAATGCTGATTCTCAGCCACTGCGAGTGCAACAGTACCTATGAGAGAAGCGAATTTCGTATGAATATAGCCAAGAAGACCACAGTCACATCACCGCAGTACGGATCCCACGGCTCGTCACTTCGCACCATTTTCACAGACTGTTGCCAATAGCTGGAAGGTATAAAGAGTCGCGATTCTTCGAGGATTCATCTCATCTTCATCTCCACCGCCACCAGTGTTGCTGAAGATGTTCTCCACTCGTCTCCTCGCCATCGCTAGCGCCGTGTTCGGCCTCGTGGCAGCACAGTCCCAGCCGCCGCAGAGCCCGTCGCGCTACGTCCTGGACGACGTCGGTCAGTACTAGGAGAACCTGCTCTCTTGCTGTGAAGGTTTATACTGCTCTACTGCAGACCCCGGTTGGACGTACTCTACCGGCGCCACGCGCGTCGAGGACACCGACAGCAGCGTTTGGTTCGGCGGCTACACCCAGATCCCTGCGGTACGCCCTGATCTTAACCGCGCCTCTGCATTGTACATTGACACAGAATTCCAACAGGGCGGCAGCGCCGAGGCCGCGTTCTCCGGCAGCGGAATCGCCGTCTGGTTCGCCTTCCCGCCGGGCCCCGGCGGCTCGCTCAAGTTCTACCTCGACGGCGACCTCCGCCTCACCTTCTTCCTCGACGCGCGGAACGCGACGGAGTACAACGTGGTACGCTCGCATTGCTGTACAGAAGAATTGCTCGCTGAGCAGCTCGCAGAAAGCGTTCAGCAAGCACCGGCTGCCGATCGCCGCGCACACCCTCAAAGTCGTCAGCGACACCCTCATCTTCGCGGTCGATACAGCCATCTACAACCCGATTGAACCCAGCGGCGATGACCCCAGCGACGACTAAGCTCTTGTGTCCTCTCGCGCCGAAGCTGGCATAGAGAGTAGTCGATTGATCCGATGTAAACAAGTTATGCTATTAGCTCGTACTCAAATCAACGGAGACCATTGAGAACTCTACAAGAACCCCTCAAGGGTGCCGCGGACTAACACGCCTGCATCTCACATTTCTCTCACCGTTCCCGACGCCAAGTCACTTTGGGGTCTGAGATCACAGGAATAAAATGGTTCTCGACACGAACTTAGGCGGCACCCGAAGAATAGATACTGCATTAACTAACAGTGTCAATGTCCCAGCACATGCAGAGCGACGACAGCAGCCACAATAATAATACCAATAATACCCGCAAGAATCAAGGCGAGAACGAAAAGACAGGTCCTCCGTTGCCTGAACATCCTTGACTTGGGCGGCACAGTCTCACTACCTACGAGAGCTGTCTCCGATTCCGTCTTCATCTGGCGCGTTGAGACCGTTGGCAGGGGCGGCATGGAACGCCGCACAGGGCCGGTCTGATCGCGCTCTACCATTGCACTGATCTGTCGAATATTCAGCAAAGTCCGAGCTTGCGTTGACTTAACTCACCTGCTCAATCAGCGCCCCGGTTTCCTCAAGCGAGCGTTCCAGCTGCGCCAGCTCGTCCTGGCGCTCTTGCACCTCGCGCAGCGCTTTGCGCCCTTCTCCGTACTTTCTGGACTTGCCCAACTGCGATTCAGCAGTCAGCGCGCTAATGATTCAGAAGACGCGGAGTTAAGCCTGAGACTTACGTCCGCACGCAACAACTCGCGCGCGGGCCGCCCCTCGGCGGCGCGGCGCACGTCGTTGAGCGTCGCGTCGGGGTGGACTGCGGGCAAGGGGGCACCGGGATCAAATTCCCGGAACCAAACCTAGGTAGGTAGGTCGCAGCCCGGAGGGCTGCGAACGTAACTGAAGCCCATATACTCAGCTTGCCGAGCCACTCTGGGAAGATTTTTGCATCAAAATACAACTCTTCTGCACTATTCCCACTGAAATAAAGCATCAAAACAAGTCCACTATACGTCAGTCCGGGCTCTCTGCTCCACACCCCCCTTTCCAGGGGCTGGGGTCGGCACATTACACTGAAGAATAATATACGTGATTAGAGCGCCTTTCAAGTGTTGCAACCTCTCTTACAGTGATCACAATAAGTTTCTTTACTTTGGCCGGAACCAGTTTGCTTCCGGATCCGCGGAAAGGCTTCCCGAAATGGCAATACCTTCCCACGGTAGGTAGGTAGGTCGGCCTCTCTAGCTTCCCAGCGTAAACCGACCCAGGTTCCGTCATTTTGCTTCCGGTGCCCCCTTGACTGCGGGTAGCGAGAGTGGGTCGCGTTGTGCTGTCGGTCAGCTCACAGCGGCCATACGCGTCAAACGGCGGACGCTCACCAACACGGAACTGCCGCGCAATGCGCGCACGGAGGCGCAGGCGGGCGTCGCGCTCGACAGTATGGTACGCGCGGAGCGCCTCGAGGAACCGGGCTCGGAGGAGAGCAGTCTTCACGACCCTTCATTCATATCCCTTTGACGGAGGAGGAATGCCGCGACGCACCTGGGACCGTGTAGCCTGCACGACGCTCGCAGATTTCAAGTCGCGACTCCCAAACGCGCTCAGGCGCGCGTCGATCTCGCCGACCAGCAGCGCAATCCGCTGCACTACATCGCTATCTGTTGGATTTTGCGCCGACAGACTGTGCTGGAACGTGCCCGAGGATTCCTCAAGCGGCACTTGAGGTCCGATGGCACGCCAAGACAATCCCAGGATACTTGTAGGATAGTTTGGGTCATACAGAATAATGTAGAATATTCTTATTGGCTAGGTATAAATACAGAGGACGAGCGGCCTCTGCGCTCGTCGCTTTTTACTCTAAGAATTGCTTTCTTTCAACAGGTTATGAGCCCCGAGCTCTAAACCGCCCCGTCCTCTACCCTGAACTCGTTCGCAGCCGTTCTGCACCCGCGCGTAACATTTGCATCGCCACCACGTTACCATGTCGTCGGACGACACGACTTCGTTCAAGATTGAGCCCCTTAAGGGGGAGTCMAACTACAACTCATGGCGTGTCCAGGTTACTGACCTCCTAAATGAGTCGGAACTCTGGGAATATGTATCTGGCGACACGCCCATCCCATCCGACGCGACGCTCGCGGCGGGATGGAAGAAGAAAGACGCCAAGGCACTGCGGCAGATCCGCATGCGTGTTGCCAAAGACGTCATTGTTTACATCCAGGACGCTTCCTCGTCCAAGGAAGCCTGGGATACCCTGGCTGAGACGTTCCGGCCAGCTGGCGCTATCGGCGCAGTGCTTGTGCGTCGCAAACTTTTCCGTACTGAGTGTGCCGAGGGTGCAGATGTTGAGGAACACCTCCGCCGCATGCGGGAGTATCGCTCCGAACTCAGCGCCCTCGGTGATAAGCTCTCCGAACTCGACTTCTCGCTCATTCTGCTCACGTCGCTGCCCGAGACTTGGGACAGCTTTATCCGAGGCATCGACATTGATGATCTGAAAGCGCCGAACGCGAGCACGGCGCCGAAGATCACCTCGGCAAAGCTGATTGCGCGCATCCTGCAAGAGGATAAGCGCCGCAAGTCCCGAGCAGACGAGCCCGATGCTGCGCTTGCTGCCCGCGGCTCCTTCCCCCGAGGGAAGAAGACGCTGACCTGCTGGAACTGCGGCAAGCGCGGTCACGTTGAAAGTGAATGCCGTGGTCCGAAGACCAACCAGGCGTTCAAGCCCCCCGCCCGACCACGACCTTCAGGCCGTGCCCACGTCGCCGAGGAGGGTACCGGTGACGTGCCCGAATCGATCGGCACTGTCTGGATGGCTGACGAGATCCCCGACGAGCCCGATCTCGCGTTGGTGGCCGCAGACACCTATTAGCGGTACTCAATTCTGTTTCTTCGAGCTGTTTCTCCAGGCACGGAGCTTTGCCGAAGTGGCCACATGACCTCGGCATCGTGGCTCCACGTGTCAAACCGTCCCCATCAAGGGTGCAGATCCCTCGTTCAGAAAAACACCTCCAGAGGTGTTTTTTCTTAGCGGACTTTGAAATGTAGCACAGCGAACGGCCTTTGCGGCCTGTTGAGTGCGGCAAAGAGCGCCGATGACGCAAGCGCCGCGGTTGAGTCGGAGACTGAATCGCGTCTGTCTCCGCTGCTTGCGATGCCCCGCGTTCCGTAGTAGTAGTAGTAGTATTCAGGCAAGTGGTCCTACATAGAACAGCCCGTTAAGGTCTCAACGGCTGGGCGCGTCATACCGGAAACCTGTCCATCCCACCCACCCAGTGCATCGCCCTTTTACGAGTCAGTTTACAACTTACCCCCGTGTGAGAGTCACTGGGGGTTGCCCGGTGCCACACGAGTGCAGAGGTTTTCAAGTGAACATCGTCGTCAGGCGGTGCACTTCTAGTTCTCACCCGCATTTTCTTCTTCCCATTCAGGCTCCCAGTCCGCAATGTAGCGTTCCGACAGGTCGTAGATCTCGAACACTCGTAATGCGAAAGTTCCTAATACCAACGCCGTTTCCTCCTCCTCGGTCAATAGGATCAAAGCCTCCATAGGTTGCATTTGCTGAAGAGCAGCTAAAGTTACGGGGCTGGTGAGTCGTTTGCGAGACCGGGATGCGGTCTGATACGCAAGAGCCATTTGCTCTAACGTATGACCGCATCGGGTCCAGAACTCCTCCCGGCATGTGATCAACTCCATTGAGGCCTGGCAAATGAAAAGGGCATGAACGGGGTCTTCGACCGCATTGATACAGAATCGACATAAACGTGCTTCGCGTGGGATGTTGTACCTCCTGTCGGCTGCAGGACGGCGCAAGATTTCAACCGAGAGCCTGTGATCGGACACAAGCAAGCGAGTAATGGCGTTTCTAATAGCCTTGTCTTGTATTTTTAGGTAGTCTCTCAGCTTCATCACCGACGGAGGCGAGTTCCGCGCAGCCGTCTGTTTCCCGCGGTGTTGAAGGATATCAAGTTTTGGAGAGGCAAGAACCTCAGACTCAATAGTTTCGATCATCGCCGTTCTCAGGCGCGAAATGCAGTCCTCCACTGTGGCATCTGTGAAGGAAGCAGGTAGGTCAGCGCCGGCATCATAGAGATGTCTGCGCAGTTCAGATAACCAGCACGTCCAACCCTGAGCCGAAAGTTGCATTTGGCTCATGAGAGCTACTCTTGCGTAGTGTGAGTCGGGCTGGGATAGCGCGTACCGCAGGAAGCGCAGCTGCAAGTTCAGGCGTCTGAACCGTAGTGGCCAGAGGCCCGTCTCCGTAAATAGGACACAGCGCTGGGAGCGCTTTTGCATGCCCAGGAGTCGCCGAAGGTACGCCAGTTGTACGGCATCGACCTTACCCTGTTGAGCCAGGGTTCCTAATCCCGTCACTTCAGTGCCCCAGGTCAAATGTGGGTCAACCTGTGTGGTGTAAATCGTCCTACCCTGTACTGGTGGCAGAGGTCCGGTGTGAGACTCAATGAAGAATGAGATGTTGGCGGCGCGTCGCGCCTTCTGCGCAGACTTTTTGAAATGGGAATCCCACAGATTTCCCGACGTTGTAGAGAACCAGATACCAACATATGACACTTCCTGCACAATGTCCAGAGGAGCCCCATAAATTGTGAAGGGATTAGGCAGTGGGGCAGGTATGGCATTGAGGCGTTGGAATACCATTACCACCGTCTTTCTAGTGTTGATCTCCATTTGATTTTGTGCTGCCCAGCTCGCGAGGGCATCCAATTTCGCCTGTAGTCCTTCTGGCGATGTGGAGAGGAGGACCATGTCGTCGGCATGTTCTAGGTGTGCTATGCGAACTCCGTTGAGAATAATATCATCCTGGTGATGCGGAGTTGCAAAGTCCGCAAGGTAGAGCAGGAAAGCAAGTGGGGAGCTTGGATCTCCCATGAGAATACCAAGCTTCGCCTCCATTTCATCAGAGAGACCATTGTCTTGCCTCAGCCTGTAGCGCATATTCTTGTACAACTTGCGCATCCAGTCAAACAGTGGACCAGATACGCCCATGCGCCACAGTTTGTACCACAGGATATCATGATTGACAGACGGAAACGCATTACGCAGATCAACGAAAGCTGCATATACCGGCTTCTTCAGTGCCCTGGCACTCTCAATGGCAGTTCGCAATACAAAGGGGTTATTCTCAGTGCGGAAGGTCGGACGGAATCCATTCTGTGACGGTGGGAGCAGCCCTTCGCGATCAGCATATTCTCTCAGTCTGCCATCTAGCAGTAGCGTCATTAATTTGAGCAGGCAGCATTCCAGAGCAATCATTCTGAAGTTTTCTGGGTCGTCGTAGGGACCTTTGGCCTTGGGCACAGCTGCCAAGAGCGTAGTCAGCCAGACCGAGGGAATGGTGCGCTCCTTCAGGCACCGAGTGAGTAGATCAACAATATCTTTGTTGGGAATTTTGAGAACATCGGCATAGGACTGATTATCTATGCCCACTGCTGAGTCGATGTGCTTCAGGAGGAGCGTTTTTGCCTGTGCGACTTCAGAGACTGTGAAAGCGCGGCTCCAGATGCCATCTGAACTCGTATCCAACGTCATTTCTGGCAGCTGCGACATCAGATTGGCCACGCTATCTCGCCAGGCAGTGTCAAACTGCACAGGCGGTGTGTCTGGACCATGAAGGCGAGTCCCGAAGGCCGAAGCCATTCTGTTGTCCTCAACGAGATTGGACACCCGTTTACCGGTGCACCATTCTTTGACCAGAGCCCAGAATTTTCTGGGAGATTTGGCGGCCATGAGACGCATGAGGTTGCTCTCACGGATATGTGCTCGATGTGCACGATGGCGATGTGTATCGCGCTTTCGGTCAAACCATCTTCGCGGATCCTGAGACCAAGTACCATCCCGCAACTTGAACCACTGCTCATTGTGCAGGTCGATCCCCTGCGGGAATATGGAGTCCTCGTTAGTATTTGCGGCTGTACGCATCGGAATATCGGCCGAGATCTTTGGTATCGGCAGCGGCGGACCCATGGGCAGTCGCGAGGGATGCGATGCAAAGTTGGGTGTATTGGACACATTACACGGCTCCTTCAGTGCTCCCTGCTTTGCCAGAGTGTCTACAGCATTGTTGTGCGCATTTTTCCCGTGTGCCTGCACCCAAATGAGCTTAAGCGGTGCGTGTCGACGGCGAATGAGTAGGTGGATGTCGAAGAGGACGTCTCCATTCACACAGGACCAATCCAATTCTGCCCGCGCAGGGGCCCACTCGCAGATGCTCCGAATTGCATATTCAGAGTCTGAGAATATATGCAGAGCTCGCATCGGGTTGGCAATCTCGAGACTCCTCTGAATGGCAAAGAGTTCCGCCCGGTTGTTGGTCTGCAGTGAGCCCGGAAGCCGTTCCGATATATTTGCGGCGCTGTGTGGGCCCCAATAAACACCAATACCGGCCGCAGCATTGTCCGATCCCGCCCGCAAGCAGCTGCCATCCGTGTAGACGCGGATGGGGTTTGGATCGTCAATCAACGTCGGGCCATAAAGGTCGAGCAATGCGTCCTCCCATGTGACGTTCTTCGTAAGAATCTCATGCAGCTGGCGGTCTATGTCACTGAAGCTTTGATTCTGCAAGACATCTTCCACGCTGAACGCAGATGTGCCACGCGCTCGGCGAGATTTTCGTTGTATTTCAACCTCTAATCGGACATGGATGACAGAGTGATCAGAGTATGTGCATTGCGCATCCACTGAGAAATGCTTCACAAGCAGAGTATGTGCGTCAGACAGCAGTGCATAGTCAATAATGGTATATCCCCTTGCTTGGTACGACGTGAATTCCCCGGACATTGCATCCACACCGAATGCCCCGTTAAGAATGGCCATGTCGCTTTCTGCGGCGACGCGCAGCAGCCAGTTCCCTCGGGGATTGCGTTCACCCGTGTCCTTCGAGCGGCGCTGTGGGTGAGCTGCACTCACAGACAAGCCTGCAGTTCTGGCATTTAGATCACCAGCGAGATAGACTGGTAGCGGCTGTTCACTGAGCCCCGTGAGAACCTCTTCGAGTTTCTGACAGGGATCTACTGTGGACCACTCCGCTGTATCGGTCCGTGTATTTGAAGGGTATAAGTAAGCATTTACAATGTATAAGGTCGGCAGTTGCAATACCATTATGTCTGTCGATGATAGATCAAAGCGGCAGTCTGCGGGGATGGAGTCATGCACGATCGCCGCAACACCACCAAATCCATGGGAGAGATCAGATTTCACCGGCCTGGGTATGGAGACCATAGAATAGCCCGGTGGTAGTAGCTTCTGCAGGGGCTCATGTTCCCCGGGGCGCAGATGAGTTTCTTGTAGAAGCAGTATATGGCAAGAAAGGATGAGTTGTTGTACGGGCACCCGTCGAAGAGTCGTAGCCAAAGAGCCTCTCACGTTCACACTTTTCACGACAAGACCTGTATTGGCAAGGTCGTCGACATCGAACACAGTAGAGACAGATGGATCCTTCTGTTTACAGTGCACGGTATGGGAACGTTTACGAAAGAGAGAGCGGCGGCGACGCCAAGCGGGCGCCCGATCTAAAAACGACGGCGGCCGTAAGAGTCCTTGCTGCCGGAAGGACGACGACCACCGGTGCTGTTGTTCGTGCCTGGGGGGAGGAGGCCTAGCGCAGCGGAGGGGTTCGCCACCGGCCCCGCATTCTCCGGGACAGGCGTAGCGATAACGGCCCGTAGTTCCTCAGGGCGGTTCTGCCATGCGGTTAGGAATAGAACAAGGTCGACGTGGGTATGGAAAGTGATCAGGCGGTAGTTATCCGCCATGCCCGGCGGAGCAGCGGCGTGAGTGGGGATGGGGATGGCGCCGGTGTTGTCCATGTGCTGCGTCCAATGGCCCACGCAATTGACGGCGGCCTGCGGGTCGTTGCGCCGGCCCCAGTTGATAGCCTGGACGTTCGCGCCTGTTCCCATGCGGGCACTGCGGTACGTCGCCGGGATGTTGGAGATCGCGGGATCGGCGGGCGAGGCTGGGCGGGCGCCGTCGCGATTAGCACCAGCGTCGGTGTAGCGGCCCGAGTCGCGCGCGTCAAGGCGGGAGCCATACGAATGGTAGCCCTCGAACGACGGCTCGCGGGCGGGATTCTCGCCAACGCGGTCGTACCAGCGGTCGTCCTGGTCCTGATCCGCGTCGTGGCGCGTGACGCGAGGCGCCTTGAGGGTGCGTGTGTCCTCCGAATCCGAACCGCTGAGTGAGCCGCGGCGACGGACGGCACCAGCAGCCGGTGGCGGCGGCGGCGGCGGCGGGCGCAGTATGCCGAGGTCTGCGTTTGCGGAGAGCCTGCGCGTGCGATCCAGCGTGATCGACAAGCCCGTCGGGGCGTCGCGCGAGCCGTTGGAGGCAGCGAGGCGACGGACTTCCTCTAGCGCGCGGGCGGCCATGGCGCTTGCGTCTGCGGCATTCTGGCGGGCAGCGGCGATCTCGGCATCCTGAGCGTCAAGACGCGCGCGGAGGTTGGAGACGGCGTCCAAGGTCTCGTCAATTTGCTGACGCAGCTGGGCCATTCCAGCGTCGAGCGCGTCCATGAAGTCGGGGGCAAACGCGGACACCCCAGCGCTTTCGGCGGTGGCCCGGAGTCCTGAGACGATGCCGTCCATGATGCGGAACTTGTCAATGAGGCGGTCAATGTCGGCGCGCGAGGTGCTCTCGCGCTTGCGGGCGTCAGCCAGGGCCTTCGAGAGAACGCCGAACTCGCGCTGCAGAATCGTATGCTTGAGATTCGCAGCAGCGGTCTCCTTGTTGATAGCGCCGACCTGCTTGGTAATGAGATCGTGCTGGACCTTCGTGCGGGCGCGGTGACTGTTGAGCTCGATCTGCAGCTCGGAGAGCTGGGCCTCGTCCGCAGCGAGGCGATTGCCGGCGCTGTCGATACCAGCTTGGAGGGCGTCGGCCTGGGGCATGGGAGTATCCCCAGACTTGGCCGCGGCGGCCTTACCGCGCTTGGGACGCGGCGCGGGCGACGGAGAGTCGTCGGCGGCCGATTTGGTGGTGGTAACGGCGGCGGCGGCGGCGGCAGCGGCGGCGCGCGTGGAGCGCGTGCGCGTCAGAGGGGCCGGCGTCGGGCTTGGCGCCGGCGCCGGCGAGGCGGTCGCTGGCGCCTGCTGCGACGCAGCCTGTGCCGGATCTGCCCCGGCAGTGGTAGCCGGTACATCCGCTGGCGCTCCTCCGGCCGTCGCGCCAGTCGCCGGGGCGGGCAGCGCAGCCCAGTTTTTGGTGGTGGTGGGAGCAGCAGGCTTGGGCACGCCCAAACCCAGCGCGGCGTATTTGTCGGCGACCGAATTGGCAGAGGAGCGCTGGGCTGGGTAAGCAAGGCAAACAGAGCGCGGCAGTGCGAGACGTACATTTTCGTCGGTAGCAATGCTACTATTAGTGGAGCCGGTGACGGGCGCTTGGGCCGCGCTAAGCGAGGAATCGATCGAAGAAGCGTCTGCAGCGGTGGCGGCGGCGTTGGCCGGCGTCGGTACGGGCGTGGGCATTGTCGTCGACTTTTGTGAGAGACAGAAAAGCGGCAGAGAACAAAGGGTTATCGACAAAAGCAAGGTTCAGGGTCCGCAGTTCTGTATTTGAAGGCTCAATTTGGTTCCGGCACTGTGAAGTTGCCGGGAACCACCGTTTGGATGATTTTAGGAGGCTTAGTCAGCAAGTCGGCCAACAGAGCTCAGAGTGTAGGACGAAGCAACTGTCCAGAGATCAGGCTTGTAATTGTGTACCGTTACGGAGCAGATGTACAAGCAGATGCTATGGACAGGGGGCAGTAGGTATGGACCGGACCGGCTCTGCGGGAGAGGGCAGTCTCCGCGGTAGCACGAACAACGTGCAGTGTAACGACGTTGCCGGCAGAGCAGCTGCGCCTTCGGCCAAGTGAACGACGGCGGTGGAAGAGACACGGCCAGCACCAAGGCTGCAGAGCGGCACACGCAGGGCGGGCGGGCGGCGGGCGGTGCGACGGACCAGCAGGCGTCCGAGAGCGAAACCGACAAGCAGGCCTTGGCCAAGCACCTCAAACGTGGATGAATACGCGTCCGTATGCGCCGTACTCGTGCTGCAGCGTCTCAAGCAGTCGTATGGGTCGTGCTCGTCGACTTCCTTTTATGGAAGGTAGTGGTCGTGACGAGTTGGGTCGTTCCACGCGTGCCAAAGCAGCGCGGCGGGCTGAAACCGCCGCGCTACTGCACATCATCGGTGCCGACACGGCCGAAGACGAGGAGCTCGGCCTCCTGCTCCTGCTGCAGGCCCGTCAAGAGCGCCGCCGCTGCTCGGCCAAGTATGGACCGCGGGGCCCGTACCGTGACAGGCGGCGCTCTGAGGACTTTTTTGACGTCCTGTTCGACCATTCTTCCGAGCGGGTCTTCAAGAGCTGGTTAAGGTGTGTTGTTATGGTTTAAATCTGCTCTTTCATGGTGTTGACCGTCCAGAATGTCCCGTGCTGCGTTCTGGCATCTTCACGACTTGATATCGGGAGACGATGTGTTCAAGAGCGAAGGTCGACGTCCGCAGATGCCTGTAAAATACCAGCTTGCTATTTTTCTCATGCGGAACGGCGGTGAGCAGACAATTCATGCTGCTTGTGCGATCTCCATCAGTGAGGGCTCCGCATACAATTTCCAAGACCGCGTCGTGGCAGCTCTGCGCAAGCTGAGGGACCGGTATGTATCCTGGCCCACTGGGCAGCGACGAGAAGACATCAAGGACGACTTTGCGGCGGTCAATTTCCCTGGCTGCGTCGGCATCATCGATGGCTCGCTCATCCGCTTGCGCGACCGACCGCTCATAAACCCCTGGGCCTACTGGTGCAGAAAGAAGTTCTATGCAGTATTCACCTCATTTACCGCGAGATTCGCTGGTACTGACTATTCACCAGCTTGTTATTCAGGCAGTTTGTGATTATCGCCGACGCTTCATTGCATACGAGATGGGCTGGCCTGGGAGCGTTGTAGACTCCACTGTCCTCAAGCAATCTCATCTCTGGCGGTTCCAGCGGCGCTACCTCCAGCCTGACGAGTTCATACTTGCTGATAAAGGTATTTCTCAAGCGGTGCAGTCCGATATTCATTTCACAACCGTCTTGCAGGCTATCCGTTGACTGCGCACTTCATCCGCCCTTTCAGCGACCACTAGCTCACTGTCCAGGATGCAGCTCGGCGCAAGAGATTCAACTTCAAGCTATCCACGGTCCGTTGCGAGGTTGAGCATTCTTTCGGCCACCTGAAGGGCCGGTTCCCGGTCCTTCGCTCGCTCCCCGGTCGCGATCTACATCGCATGTACACTCTCATCGAGGCCCTACTCATCATACACAACATCATGATTGACTTTGGAGACGATGCGGAGGCGTTGCCGAATTTTATGGAAGGCGATTTTGACCGTGTTGAGGAGGACGAGGTGGGGGATGGTGCGGCACCTGTGCAGACAGGAAGGCGGGCTCATGCAATGGGTATTCACCGCCGTAAAGTGCTCATGTCATTGATGAATTAGAATCTGCCTTGTATTTCGTACTAAATGAATGAGAAAGTGCACCTGCACTTCAACTACGCAACTGAACAACGACGCTTAACAACAGAAGAATAAAACTAAGCTTCACCAAGCAGCTTCTTCGCAAGCAAAGTAGCACGGCGCTGAAGAACGGGATCGTCGGATGCCTTGCAACGCTCGTACTCACCCCACTGCTCGCACTCGTGCTTCTCACGTTCGATGCGCAGGCGCTCCGCGTCGCGCCTGTCGCGCTCTTCCGCGAGCGCGAGGTTCTCCTTATCGAGCCGAGCCTGGTGTTTAGCGCGCTCCTTGATCATCTTGACAACTGAGCGCGCAACGTCGCTGTCGTCGTCGCTGTCAGAGTCAGACGACGAGGTTGAGTCGTCATCACACGACGAGCAAGACGAGTGCTTCTTCTTCTTCTTCTTGTCCTTCGACTTCCGCGCACGCTTGCGCGGCTTCGGGCGCTCTTTGATGGGCTCACCAGAGCTGTAGGCCATGCTGCGGACGACATCGGGATCGTCGTGCGCACTGCACAGTGTTAGTAGATGTCGAAGCATGCATGAACAAGACGTACACTTGGTCGATCTTCTTGTAGATGTCGGTCCTGGTGAAGCTCAACAACTCCTCGCGCGAATACTTCTCGTCCTCGCCGTCGTCATCGGCAGCGGTCTTGCGCTTCCGCTTCTTGGGCTTTTTGGCAGCGTCGTTGGTGGCCTCGCCGTCGGTATCATTGTCCGCAGCAGGATCGCGAGCTTCGACATCGCCTGCGCCGCCAGTGACTTCTTCGATACGGCGCGCTTCCTTGTACTTGCGCCAAAGGCGGTTCCAGAGATTGCGCACTTGGTCGCGCGTCACGTAGAACCGCAGAGCGGCAAGCTTGCCGACAAGCTGCGCAAAAGTTAGATAGTGGTTATGGTTGTGAGCACAGTCGACCTACCTCGTCGAAAATTATGGCTTGATTAAGCTTGAAGTTCGGCCAAACGTCGGGCGACGTGACCTTGTCAACGACGATGAGCGTATGCTCGTCCGACCACTGGATGCGGATGCTTGCAGCGGGCGGTTTTGAGGCCTTCTTCGTCTTCTTCACGCGCGGAGTAATGCCCGCCTGCGCGAGCTCAGCCGCGGTGAGCTCATTGACCTCGTCGTCCGAGCCTCCAGCGTCGCGTCGATTCGAGCCGCTGCGGGAGCCTGCGCCCTTCTTAGCGCCCGTTCCGCCGCCACTGGTGGCCGGAGCACGCCCCTGGGCAGTAGCACGCGTAGAGGACGCTGGCGCAGCCGCGGGTGTGCGGTCGGGGCCAGCAGCGGCGGGTGCATCGGCCTGAGCGATGTTGGCGGCCCACCCGACAGCATGCGGACCGTTTCTGCTGGGCACTGGCAGAAGGACGACCCCCTGCGCGGGCGTGTGGGCGTGCACCGCGTTAGGAGCAGGAAGGCCAGGCGGATGGGCAAAGTCGGTCGGAGCGAGGGGGGTTGCGCGGTTAAACACGCCATGCATCGCCGGGTGCTGTTCAACAGCTGACGGGAGCTGTTCAACAGCGCGAGCATCACGTCGAAGCAGCCCGTCAGGCTGTCCGTAGAAAGGGCGTCCATCGTGTACAAGAAGACCGGGAAGCCGCTCTGTTGAGTCGCTGAACGGGCTTGGTGAGCCGTTCTTGTAGCGCGGCGGCGAGAGGTCGGCCATGTTGGTCGAGAAATTCGAGATATCGTCAAGTGCACCGTTGGGCTGCACCTGATAGCGAGTAGTCGGGAAGAACGAGTCCATGTCGGTAGATAGAGAGTAACTTTCTGCGGCGGTGGAACGGTTCCGGGGGCAAGGGTTTAAAGTCTTAAGTGCGAAGTGCTTGGAATGTCCGAGAAACACGAGAAACAGCGAGCTCAATTCTTGCAGGGCGATGACGCCATTGCCGGGCATGCCGAACTTCGGCCGCGCGGTCGCCCCACCGTTGCAAGAAACAAAATTGAGTACTACTATTGGTACATAGATTCTGCCGCCACCACCCATATTTGTCATGATATCATCGACTTCTCCGAATACCGCGAGACGCCAGGCGCCTTTATCCGTGGCATCGGTRACCAGAAGGTCCCGAAGTTCGGTGAAGGCACGGTGTTTTTGCGCGCCAGAGTGGGTCAAACTGAGCATTCCGTCAAGCTCACCCGCGTTGCCCATGTCCCCTCTGCCACGCACAATCTGATCTCGGTGTCCCGAATCACCGAGACGGAGGGGACAGTGCATTTCCATCGCGATCACGCTGATGTGATCACGTCGCGTGGAACCAAAGTCATGACTGGTCCCCGCGTTGGTCGTCTGTACCGCGCTCAAGCCGCTCCAGAGCGCGACTCCGTCCTTGCGGCTTTCACTCTCGATGAGTGGCACCGCATTTACGGACATTTGAACCATGAGTACTTGCGGCAGCTTGGCCGCAAGCAGCTTGTGAAAGGATTTTCCATCACAAACCCGGATCAGGAACCCGAACAGTGCCGAGCCTGCATCCAGGGCAAGCACCGGGTTGCTCCATTCCCAAAGGAGTCCCTGACCGTGGTAAATGATATTGGAGACATCATTGTTTCCGATGTCTGGGGTCCCGCACCAGTCGAAGGGATCCGCCATGAGCATTACTTCGTCACGTTCACGGACTTGAAGAGCCGCTGGACAATCATTTTCTTCTCACCATTAGGAGGACCTTTAATTTAAATAAACCGCGGGTTTTTGTTACATCATGTACTTAAATAAACGGCGCTACTCAGTACAGATCGCAGAATTTAATTGATGTGCCAAGTACTTGCTGAGGCGTCAGGAGGCGTCAATGGTCTTTTAATTCCTCTCAGCTGAGGCGGTCTTTAAATCCCTCTCAACATTTAAGTATCCTCGGTCGTTTAATTGCTCTCGACATTTAAGTATCCTCGGTCGTTTAATTGCTCTCGACATTTAAGTATCCTCGGTCGTTTAATTGCTCTCGACATTTAAATATTTTCGCACAGGCAAAGACACAAGAGACAAAGAGTTTCAATTAAGTATCATTGTCAGTAACTAAGCTACATTGCCTCGCTGACTCTGGGGGCCTCCACAACGGACGTGGCCCATGACGGGATCGCGGCCCTGGCGCAGGAAAGTCGAGCACGAGCTTGCGGAGGTCGGCAGCGGCGTGGTCGCACATGACGGAGAGCGTGGCAGCGACGTCGATGTTGGATGTGGTCGATGAGGGCGTGGGTAATGTAGTCGCTGCTCGTGCCGGCAGGCGCACGATGTCGAACCGCGCTGGGCTCGTCGTCTTGTTTTCGCGAAGACTGCACTATGCTCTGCACGAGTTCGACTGCTGCTGCGACCAAGACACACGAACTCCCCGTGTCTCTCTCGGCGGTCCTTCTAATGCGCGTTTTCGAGCTGCTGCGGGTCGGTCGGAGCGAGAGAGTGGGCTGTTTGGCCACCGTCAAGACTGACAGCGTGCCAAACAAAGCACTCTCTCGCTCCGACCTTCATGCCCGCCTGGTTTCGCCTTCCTACCCACTACGCGCCCCCTCAGCCGCGCGCGCCCGACCATGGCGGGCGCCGTCACGAAGCGCAAGAGCAGGACGCGACTGCCGTGCGAATTCACATAACCGATTGGACAGCCGATGTTCCTGGTCATCGCCCACCGCCGCCCGCGTTCGATCCTCAGCAAGACGCTCGACGACGCGTTCGTCGCCTCGCAGAGCAGGAGGAGCGTGGCGGGGTCGCCGCGGCTCTTCACCATCGCGCTGACACGCGTCAGCGACGTGCTCCAGCACCATATCGCGGGTCGCCTGACGAGGTAAGTAAATTCGTTTATCAAATTTTGGCGTTTTCTCAGCACAGTACGTACAGATGGTGGGCGTTCAAGTCGCCCGACTCGGTGACGGCTTGGAGCACATTCTCGTTCATCCTTTTCGTCTGCTCATCGTCGCCGGCCTCGTCTTGCTCGTCTATCTCGCCTTGACAAAGTCCCCATCGACTGCGAAAGGCATTCTCGCCGTGATTCGTGTCATTGCCGCCGCTTGCGAGGAGTTGGAGAGGATGCGTGATGGCCAGTGAAGTAGTCTGGCATTTTTTGGGATCTCATTCTTTCTTGACCACTCTTCCTATCGACATCGCCGACTCCTGCTGTGCACCCTGTATATTACTATCTTGTTGTCCTTTCTTGTCCTCACCCGGGGTTTCCCGTCGTGACGCAGATGTGCGTGAAGCTGTTTCATGCTGCCAATGTACACAATGAAAAGTCTTACTGAAATGTTTCCTTCTGAAATGGTGCTGACTACCTTAAATAACTCCCTGTTCGCGGTCGTACATGGCGATGTCAGTATGCAATCATGTACTCATGTCCAGAAACGTACATGTCAGCTGACCGGCGATGTCGCCGTTATCCCCGTTTCCTCCTCCGGCGTTGAGATCCCACACTACGCACTGCGATCACAAATCAAATATCTTCAATACCGAGTCGTCGTGATGTCTACAAAATGCGGGATTTCTTCGCCACTGGCTCTACTACGTCGTTATCCCCTGGATCTGGTATCTTCATCAGAAAGTAAATATGAACCACAGAAGTGACTCACCCCGAGGCTGCCATTCGTCCCACCCGCGCCCGTTGTCCAAATCTCCTGCGATTTGCCTCATCTCCTGCGCCTCGACCTTCAAGGACGTATAGAACGCCGCTCGTTTGAACGCGTACGCGCGTTTTCCCCGTGCTTCCCACACTGCGCGCTTCGTCTGCATTGGCCCGTGCTCAGAAGAGCGAGATCTCCCTCGCTGTTCCAGATATGTCCAGCGCGCTTCCAGTGCGTCATTCGCCTCTTGTATCCCCACGTCTGCTGCGTTCGCCACCGAAATCCAAACTTGTTCCATCCTCGCGAAATGGCGGATGGTACGATCAAATTCAGCACCGATTATCACCCATTCTTCATCCCAACGCTTCCAGTCCGCCCATAGCCTAAAATAGCGAACGCGAAGGTCTGCAGAAATATAATATATCAGTTGCGCTTCGAGCAGTTGCCCACGCTCACCTTCGTCGTTCAGCTCTGCAAGCCTTTTTTGTGTAATCTTCTTGACATTACCAACGTCCTTCCCTTCGCGCCAGAACCATTCTTCAGCCTTCCCTTTTCCCTTCCCAGATCCTGTAGGCCGGGGTTCGGTCATATCTTCTGCGCCTTCGGCCGCCTCCTTCGTTACCCGCTGGAATGTCGGGTCCTTGATATCGTATCCGAGTCTGACCATCGCATCAAAATGAGAGTTATACCGTTTCCTACTCTTATCTCGACGTTTCGTGTCCTTCTTGAGCTGTGCCTGGGCCCGTGTCCCGCCCGCGACACCGGATACGTTCTGTTTCTTTTTCTTCACGTCGATCTTGAGGATCCGGATCGCGAGCTTCATGTCCTGGAGTGCGTCCTCGGCGCAGCAGCGTCGAATCTTCATCTCTTGCTCAGCCAGCTTCGCCAGTCCGTACAGGTCCCTCTCCTCCTCTGTCAAGTCTGACGGCAAATAAAGAGCATCTTCCTCCGGACGATCCTCTTCGTCGATGCTTTCAGACGTTTCTTCTTCGGCCGTCAGGATATCGCATATCCCGGGCATATGATGCCGTTGGAGTCGCCGAATGAGTTTGATTTGGACCCTCAAACTCACGCGCATCTTGTCGATCGAGGCCTTGGCGGTTTTGTCATTAGCTGACGCGAGTTTTACGCGTCGCTTGAGCTCCAGCCTGTAAAAGATATATATCACCTTGCGTAGCATTATAAAATACCGATGCGCTCACTGTTGTCCTTCGAGATCAATGAGTCGTCTCAACAAGCTTGCGGGACCTTTGCCTTTAGCCCACATTCCGCCACGCTTCTCTTCCTTGCTCTCAATCATTTTCATGATCTCTTCCCTGCCCGGTACTTCGACTGGATCAGTACAAAACCGCTGCGCATATATCCAACACACCTTTCGTCATGTCCGCGCGATACCGACTAGTCACGTGCCCACTCGCATCACGTGCCCCGCGCTCGTCGGGGTACGTCTCACGCCACTGCTTCAGTTTCTTGCGGTCTATCGTCGACGCATACTCTTCTAGCTCCTTTTTCGCGCGTTCGACGTGATCACTGGCTGTCTTTGCCTTGTCGTACAGTAATTCCGCTGTCACAGCAGTCAGCGGCATCGATATACATGACTCGCAGACTTACCGATGCCCAAAAGCTTCTTGAAGTTCCAATCGCCGTGCGTATCATTCAAAATATCCTCCCGATGGCCTACATTTGCGTCCTTGCTGATCATGCCGGTCGCATTTGTCTCCGGCCAGACACGCTCGATGCCTTCGCCACAGGTCCGCCCGCTACCCGGAATGTACGCAAAATGCATGGTGTACTGGCATTCCTCCTTATGCCCCTGTATATGGAGCTTAGGAATCGCCCAGACCGCGTTCTCTATGATCTGTCTGTGCGCCTCGGAGTCGTCGTCGGGAAACTGCTTGGCCCATCGACTGACGGCCTTGATACACAGTTGGCAGCCACGATCGGACGAGAAAATGTAGGGCAGTTCGACCTCCGGATGCGGCCCTAATGCGTTTCGCAGTACCTTATCCAGAAGGCAAAACCTGCCCATAATGAGCTTCCTCGCCGAGCAAATCAATTCGATCACATACTTTTCGCCCTTCCTCAGGTTTATCATGCTACAAGGCAAAAACAGCTCGTGCCTGCAGACTACTGCGGCGACCCCTGAGAACACCGTGCTTCTACCGCCGGCCGATCGATGCATGTTGTCGACGCCGGGACAGGGTCCATCGTTGTCCTCGGACAACGTCAGTTCAAGTTTGAATCATCTAGCGAATGCGTACCTCTGCTTCGACCACATGAGCTTCCTCGTATTTCAAGGTCTCATCAAAGTCCGTAAAGTACGCCCCTCCCGGATTCAGAGGTCGATCCTTCTTATCACTCTTTTTGTCCTTGAGAAATGCTTTGTACGACGCGTCGAGGGTCAACACCTTGCTGAACTTGAACCTGCGCATAATGGGTCATATATCAATTGTTCAAGTGGTACGAGCTTCTCACCTTTCGTCGGGATCGTGTACCTTCTGCTTCCAATCATCCGCAAGATTAAAACCAGGTTCTGGACATGCCGGGCAGACAATCGCGACTGAACCCGGGTATCGATTCTCAGGAAGGAAAGCGTCGATGCCTTGCCCTTGACCGCTATGTCTCCGCGACGTCAGATCTCTCCAAAACCGCCCTGCGCGCAGGAAACTTTTGTACCCGTTCTAAAGTTGAAGTAAGTCTCTCAGCGAAACACAGAACCCATCTCGTCTTACTATATCGTTGGCCACAACCTTAGTTCGTCGCTGCAATCCGAGCCAGTAGTCGTATACAGGCTTCTTCCCTTGAAGGATGTCCAGGTGCCAATGTTCCATCAGGCGAAAGGTGTACGCCGTCCGCGGCTGCGCAAAAGTCGCGGGAAAAAGTCGCGCGAGCAAGAGTTGCTCGAAATCGTCGACGTTGTCCTCCCCGACGCCTCTACAGCCGCAGCGTTTGACCACAAGCGAGTGGATTCCCGTCACATCCGCAATCGTCATCGCAGGCTGGTCTTCCTTAATTGGGTTGGGGCACGACGCTCCATGGTGACCCAAGTTGATCTCAACGCCGACGTCCTTCAGAGCAGCGCGCTGAAAGAACTTGCCATTCCACTTCTGTACTTTGTGGAACGGCTCCAGAACGTGACGCTCCCAAAGACAAGTCTTGCAACAGGCTCTCTGGTCCGTGCATTCCGTACAGCGCCATAGCCGTTTCACGTCGTCGTCGGCAGCGTCTGGATCGCTCACAACACGGCCACAGGAACATACACTGCCCGCTGTGCTGTCGTATTCTAGCGCATACAGGGCATTGATCACACGCGGGCGAAGTGCTTCGTATTCCTCGTTGAACTCGTGCGTTTCCTGTAAATGCATTAGCTGCTTGTTCGTCGTCGTCCTAATACTACTCGCCTTGCCATGCCCGGTTTCCGGACCACGAGGGCGTTCTTTCTGGGGCTTCGCCTTGGGCGGCTCCGCCTTGGGCAACGGCGTAGAAGTTAAGGTGACTTGGTCACTAATGCAGCGCACGCCCCCGGTCCTTTTTCGCTTCGTCGACTTTTCCGGCGACTTGCCAGGCGAACTGCGAGTATCAGGACCTCCCCTCTGTCCCTGAAGTTCTTCACACTCGGATAAGAGGGTAACCTCCATCCTCACGCGCGTCGTATCCCTCATGTCGTCTAACTCGTCGAAGGGAAGATGGTGGTGGGAGCAAGAGAGGCGCGCTGCACCACCCCGATCCGCGAGCCGTCGCTGCTGAAGCCGAACGTGGTCCCGAATCGTGGTGGTGGTGCTGAAGCGTGACCATCACGTCTCTCTCATCAGATGATTTACACTTCGCCCTGCGCCAGGACTGTCAGTTGCTAGTTCGTGTTCACGCGCGCACAGTGCATTGGTTTCTGCACGAGGGCAAACTTGAGATGGGTTATGATACACATGGGGGATAGAACTGTGAACAATCTAATCTACAGCGGGATAAAGCCCTTCTCGTTGCCGCGCACTCTATACTTCATTGCCAGAGCCAGCTCCTTCTCCCTGCTCATCCGCACACGCAGCACCGGAAGGCCCGCAGGCACTGGCTCGTATGGCAGCCTGTCTCCGATCCAGCGCCTTTCCGCGTCCTGGTTGGATACCTGATCCTGCCCAACGCGCTCCTTGTACACGGATGCTAATCTCCTGCGCTCTTGCTCCATAGCGCGCCCGCGGCGGACATAATCATGGCAGTCGCCACCGGGTAGGAGACTTCGGCGCGACAAACCGTTGGTCGTAAGATGCTTCCACATCTCCGTGAATATAACGTCGTCCTTTGTGCGACCAGGGACAAGATCGATGTCGACCGGCCAAGCTGCGACGTCCTGCGCGAACTGCTCCGGTTCCGGGTCCTTCAGAAGGTGACTGAACAGTGGCAGCCAGTCCAGCACGAAGACGTCCACCTGCTGCAACCAAGCCCGTTTTTGCTCGTGGTAATCGCGTCGAGGAAGACCGTCCTGCATCTTCTGCGGCCCTGACAGCGACAGAACGATGTAGTTACTGATGTCGGCCGCATCGAACTCGGTGTAGAAGATCGTGTTTTTTGTGTTGCGCCTGTAGTGACGTCGAATGGCAATAGGAATCCGGCTCGGATTGGTTCGGCACAGGGTGATCATGTCCGGTTCATGCGCATTAACGACCAACTGGTGCTGGAGCGCAATGGAAACGACCTGCCGCTGCGAAGCGCTTCTATAGACGAAGGCGATGCGGGCGGCGTCCTGCGCAAGCTGAAGGAACTGCTTCGTCTGGAGCGCGACGTAATCCGGACGTTCCTTTTCGAATAGTCGCCTTGGATCGAAGTCCTCCCAGGATGAACCTTTCCAAAACGGCTGCCCAAACCTCCCGAGGGGCGCGGGAAGCCAGCGCCCGTTCTCCTGCAACAGCGACAATGTGTAGCTGAATCGAAGTCCATATTGCACAAGCGCCATCTTGGCCAATAATTCTTCCCTCGAGAGCTGCTTCGCGGCTTCCGAAGATGACACATCTCGAGCGCGACGAGCTGTGTTCAACGCCCGGCGCGAGGCATCGGCAGCACCAGCAGCGAGGTCTACAGTTGCCGCGGCGTGACCACCATCCTCCTCCTCGTCAAAGGCGCAAGCTGCATCTTGCGTCTCGTCGACGTCGCCGTAAAGCGTGAATATTTCGCCCAATGGTGATTGGATCGAGTCCGCGCGTGGTGGTTTGCCTGAGTCGGTGACGATAGTTGCGGACATGTCGTTCTGCTCGCGGCGCGCAGAGCGCGATGAAACGTTGCTGGGCACGCGCGTTGGAGGCGCGCGCGTGGGCTCCTCGTCGCTGAGCTCTGAAAGCTCGTCGATGCGCCAATTGTGCTCGCACCGTTCAGGATACGTGCGCTTCCAGATCTTCTTCGTGATCCTGTCTTGCAACTCGACGTCGAAGTCCTGGGCGATAATCAGTCCGTAGAACATGATCATTAGTAGACCGCGTACATGCGCAGCACCCCGGGTCTTGTATATGTGTAGCTTCGCCTGCATCTCGACAAGCTTCCATTCCAAATCTTGAATAATCTGATCCTTTTGCCGTAGGCGCTCTTGTAAACTGGCTATTTCGACATTTCGAGGGTCTGGGACGATGACTTGCATAGGCGCATCAGCGCGCTGACGCTTGAAGGCGCGCGTATCGTTGTGCGGACTCGCCGGGCGACGTTGTCCAACGCGCTGGTCGCCAGCGGATGATTGCCCCGCCGCGCGCGGCGCTGTGGCCGGTCCGGCGTTGCGTGGTGCGCGAGGCGTACTTGGTACGGTGCTGGATTGTCTGCGCATCGCGCGCGGTGCTGTGGGCGGGGCCCGCGAGGGCAGCGCGCCACCCTGCCCCGGCGTCGATGCGCGCCTGTCACTGGCAGACGTGACAGGGTGCACAGGCAGTCCGTCAGACCCGCCTGCCAAGCTGCCCGCAGCAGCGCTCCCGCTCGACGGTATACTGCCACTGCGGGCAACCGTCTGCGTTGTGCATGGTAAGGGCGACTTGGTCGCAATATCCAATTCTTCCTCGTCCAATTCTCCTTCCTCTTTCTCATCCACCCGTTCCTTTTCTGATTCGTCGACTCTGACCCTGTTCTCCATAGCGGCGGGCACGAAGTGTGTAGAAGTCAAGTGGTGTTGCCAAATAGAGTGGTACAAGAGTCCGACCACCGGCGGCTAAGACCGTAACGCAGCGTTTCGTTAATGGTCCCGAGCGCTTCTTCTCCTGAGCGCTTCGTATCCTCAGCAGCTGGTTCCATGCTCGCTCAGGCGCTTTTCTTTCTCCGTTGCGAGACTGAAAATGCATGCGTGAATGCCAGATAATTTCACAGAAGTTAACAGGGACTTGCGCTGTATGATCAGATGAAAATCTCAGCCCTCGTAGGCGTGCCTTCGAATCCACATTCAAGTCATTTAGAAATACGACCAGGGCTCAAACCACATCTGCTCCATATTGTGTCGAGTCGCGATAGACAGTCGCTATTGTATGTGTCGCAAATATCTGGATTATATGAGTTCATCTCTATGCGTGATCAGTGAAGACAGGCATCCAAGTTGCATGCTCCCACGTTACGTTCATGCATTCGGACACATCGTTTATATCGAGCGCATTGTAGTGTGTACGTTTCGAGTTCCAGGGTAGGGTAGCGTCTGAGCTGATCTTGCCAAGTCTACTTGCGGCGAACCCAAGCAAGCTTGCCAGCATTGAGCGAAGCGCACAATCCACTCGACCAGCAGCGTGAATGCTACAGGGAAGCGCGCGATAGACAGCCAGAGCATCCTGTATGGTAATCCTGTACTTCGCGTGTCCATTCTCTCGTTCTCCCGTTCTTGGTGTCGTTGAGTGTCCAGGAAGATCTCCTGAGGAATACAATCGCGCCGAAAAATCCCCATGACTCCTGCTTTCAACGCTGAACAACTTCGTGGAGTAGATCCGTTGGTATGGCCACAGTGCTTGGTCAAGGCAATGCGTGCCGCTGCGCAACTGAGAAGGGCGAATCTGAGGCGAACGTAAGCACGGTTGAGCACTTCGGAAGGACAGAGATCTCTTTGTTCCCCTACCTTATCAGATTTCACCTGGTATTTGGCGACATAGAGCTTTCATTAGCACAAGCAGAGAGGCGGTTCCTGAGGGAACCTCCCCGTGTTACAATGCTGCTCGATGCATACCTCAAGTGGCCGAACGACGACAGTGACTTAAAGTTTTGAACCGATAAGTAGCTACGATCTATAATGATATCTGGCAAAGGACGAAGCCTCGGAATACACTGCAGAGAAGTATCAAGCCTAATATATAGTATACAGTGCGCCAGGGGACTGAGCTCGCTCTGCCAACCCGAAGCTGCCGGCGACACAACCGACAGCATAACGCCCTTCTCTTAGGCAAATACGTAGGGCTACTTGGTAGCAGTTTTCCACTCAGCACACCCGCCATATCGACGTGTTTTAGGCGTAGGCGACGCAGAGTCAACCCGCGCATGCGTCGCGACCTCCATTATCTCCTTCCTTCCATCTTCCTTCTCCATCTTCGCGCCATCTTCCTTCTCCATCTTCGCGCGCTGTGGAAGTAGGCCAGGGCAAAAGTGGCTCCAAGGTCCGGCTACTTGGTAGCAGACTTGGGCCGTCGTACTGCAGGCAGAATAGAGGTTGAGCAGCAGGCTTGAGCCAGCTCCCCGATCCGGCGTCAACCGAACGAGGCTGCTCCTCTGCTACCGTTATCTGCAGACCCACCGCACGCTGTCCGTATCGCTAACTTTCGCGGAGACATGACGGACTGCACCAACCAAAGGAGTAGATGGAAAAAGAGGCTTAGGGTCGACTGTGGGGCATAGGACGGATGCGACAAAGTCGCCTTGGTCATTACGACCAGCAACTATGTGAGCGCCGACACAGTCGCGCGCGCATATGGTGCTGGTCTGTAATACAACGTTAAGCAGCCGTCATGCTGCTGGAGCGGGCTCCAGAACCTGCACAGAGGTTCGTTACGGCCTGACATCGCTCGCGTCCCGCTGCTGGTAAACGTCTTGACATGCGCTCTGGCAATCGTACTGATGAACATCAGGTTCAAAGATAACATGTACCCGTGCTCATACAAACAAGAGAAGGCGCCTGCTCTACTGGGCAAACGTGAGGCGTGTAGAACGGTCGACACGCGGCATGACAGCGCGCAATGCGAGCTGGGCCACGCCGCGCAATGTGCGGGCTCATGAAACAGAGCGCGCACGAAGCGCGGCCTTGCAAGCCGTCATAGGCGCGTCGCTACTAGGGCTGGGCGAAGCTGCTCCTTCGAGCTGAAGGATGCCATTCGATCCGGCCGCATGACCTCCCGCGGTAGCCTCGACAGCCGACGCTGCAGCGAGCTCATCTGCAAGAGCTTCCACTCTTTCAAGACCGGGAGGTGTACTACAGTTGGCGCTGGACGAGCGCTGCTTCCTCGCCTGACGATCAGCCAGCAGCCAGAGTACGCTGACCGCGTGATATGCTGCCAAACGGGGCGCATCGTCAGAACGGCCGGGCTGGCGATCAACCTCGCACGCAGCGCCCGCGGTGACTGCGCGACAAGGGGGGTTATATTTTGCCAGGCGCCTGCAAAGTGCAGGTAGTGTAGTTCTCGGTGGCGGTGAATCTATTGGAACTGGTGCTCGCTGCTTCGCTCTTTACTCGTAATGATAATTTCGCGGATAGACATCTAAATTGTGGGACGCAAGCTAGATACAGAAATGAAGACCAATATGACAAGTAAAATATGAGATGTCCGAATCCTAATGCTTCAACATTGTGTGCAGGAAGAGACTGTACATTCCGACAACTTTTTGAAACTATTCGTTTGTTCATCCTGCAGCGGAATGGTGAGTGGTAATTTAATGAAATATTGGCAGTACTGACGAAGTCGTAGCCATGCGGGCCAATAGCTGCGCGTTGAGCCTCCAATTTGCGGTGCTCAGAACGCGTGAATACGGTAGACCGACCGAGAACGGCAGCGTTTGCGGCTCTGGCTCGATTGATGAGGAAGACCACGCCCCGGATGCCTGGCGGGACACTCCCGGTGCTGATGCGTGCAGTGGATTTCGTGCGCGGCATGGAGGTCGAGGTCGCAGAACAGGGCCGTTGAAGAATGAGAACTAGTGACTGGGATTTATATAGCAGAGCCATGAGAACCACGTTCTCATGGCGAGAATGAGCCTGCGTATGAGATCTGAACCACGTGCGCTTCGTCGTGGTGGCCCTGGCGAACGAATGGACAAAAGCGGAAGTAAGTGAGAATTGACTGAAATTGTACATGAGAGAAACTAAGTACAGGCTGTGACAGGTTAATCTATTTCAATGGGGTCAGACTCCACGAGGATGAGGACTTCGTCGTCGTCGTCATTGGCCGGAACAAAACGACCACTCTTCGTCGAGCGGATCTTCTTGCGAGGCGGCGGCAACTCAGCTGAGGGCTCGCGTTTGACCTTGCTGCGTCGGGATGAACTGTCCAAGATAATGTTCGGCTCTGAGGTGTCGTCCCGTTTGCGTTTCCCGGTCGCAGTGGGCGTCACTCCCGCGAGAGTAGCGGAAAAACGAGCGTGGTCTGCAGCGCCAACAACACGCGCCCACGTGAACTCGTCACAGCGGTCCACCACGCAGAACTTGTCCTGCAATCCACGGTTCAGGGTGTCCCAGTGCTGAAGGGCCTCGAAGAATGAGTCAGCGGCAGCGGGCCAAGGCGTTCCCTCGAACGCGACGTCGAAGACCGAGGCAGGGGAAGCGGCGGGGTCGTTGAGGCACATGATTCCGTACGTACGCATGCCTGTCGCCATATCCCGGGCATATGTTAACGGGAACACCCTGGAGACAGCGCGCAGTTCAAGTTCGCGAAGTCCGCGGACCTCGGAAACATCTACTTCGGCGTCAGGGAGCAACTTGCGCCAGCGATTGCTGAGGTGAACCTCCAGAGTAGACGCGACGGCTTCATGGTAATGGATCTGGCAAAGAACGTGGTCGGGCAGTGATGTCACGCGGAAAGCAGAAAGTGAGATGCGGTGCTCGGTGGAGTGTGTCACGCGCTGAAACAAAACTGTGAGTTGCGTGTCGCCAAACGACCTCAAAACTCACGTGGTTACGCATCTCCAAGGAGATTTTGACGAGCTGATTAGCCTGTGCAGCTTGAGGAGGAGCCGCCAGGGGAGGTGCAGGCAAAGCGAGAGGAGCATGCCGGGCGGGTGCGCGGTAATCATGTTGGCGTTCGAAGTGTCCATACCGCGGGTACGGTCGGATATCGCGCACGGGATGTGGGCGCTGCAGGAGTGGCGCGGATACGTGAATAGTGCCGGTGAACTCAGGGAAAACCTCCATAATTTGGGTGTTGCTATTGTAACGAGCGACAAAGCCACGCAGCGGACACTGTGGGATGGTAAGTCCTGAATACGACTTGACAAGGATTTACTGACACGAATGGCCATGCGACCTCGAACGTTCCTAGGGCCTGAGTCAGTCAGTCGAGTCACGTGCTTTTCGCCGTCGCAGGTGAGGCAGGTGGCATCCTGAGGGACCGTAAGGGGAATATCATGCACCCCGCGGGGAATGTCGTCCATGGTCGTAAGGACGCGGCGGGGCGATACGCACAGAGTTCAAAGATTGTGTCACACTGCAAGAAGACCGGCCGGCTTTTATCCCGTGGGCATACGGGTATCGTGGTTGAGCGATTGGCCCGCACCACCGCTGAAACCCCGCGCGAGGCGGAGAAAATTGCGTGCAGTCGAACCACGTCTGAGTCATCATCTGCGGCAGTGATTAAAACCCTTGGTGAGACTTTGCGTGGATCCGCGCTGCATAGTATGCCCAAGCAAACTCGTCTCATCGCCGAGCGACCTCTTCATCCGCCTATTGTCTGTCCCGTCGACTCGTGCGCGCAGTCATGCCAATGGATATTCTACACGGGACGCGATCCTTTATTGCACGATGGTCAAGTCTCAAAAGTGAGTAAATTTGATTTAATTTACAGCGCGAAGCCACTGAACGGCGTGTTAGTGTTGTGACCACGGCATGGTAGCATTCAGACAGGGAAATCGCAGCACCCCTCGAATGAGGGTGCTCCCCTTCGCCTTGACGGTGACCCAGCGACGGGCCGAACGTGAGTCTCCAGACGGCAAGAGTCACGCGCCAGGCGACAGGCCGTGCCTTCGGTGTCGCGCGCGCCGAAGGAACGGACATTGCCCGTTTCATCTTTGTCTGAGATGTTGCCGCGCCGTGGAACACGAGGGAAAGCAGCTTCGCTGCGTGGTGGCGAAGCATAACACGGGAAAGGAGGGCGATCTTGTGGCCGCGGAGAGCTTCTTACGGAGTAGTGCCGAGATGAATGCTTAATTTGATGTGCTTCGTGTAGTTTTCCACCACAAGACGAAATGACAATATTGCGAAACATGATGACTGCGCGCGCGAACCCACTCAGCCAGACCACGTTGATGTGGTTATTGATCTCATTGGTACGTGTGCGCCGTACCACGCTGGCTGGAATTATTACTTACGCAATGAGGTTGGATCTGCACCACGGGTAAACCCGAGACGCGAACCGCACCGCATAGCGTGGTGGGACGAGTGGATCGTGGTACGTCTCCCGCCCCTTATGAAGAGACGCCTCTGATCCGCCTCGCTCGCCTCTTGACCTCTCACCTTGACCCGTCGTTGATCTTTCTCTCCCTCGCCATGTCGCTATCAGACTCAGAGCCGGAGTTGCCGCCCTCGCCGGGTGCGGATGTCGTGCAGTCGAAGGGGAAGAAGAAGCAGAAGGGCACGGGCAGCGTGAAGGGGACGCAGGGACGAAAGACCAATATGTCCCAGGCAGTGAAGGACTGGGGTTTCCCTCTGATTTACGAATACGGGAGATTGAAGAGGTCGGGCGACAGAGCCGCGGCGCGCGACTTCAAGGCGAAGGCGATGGAGGAGTTCAAGAACGGTAAATTGCGCGACCCCTCGGACCAAGTCCACGATAACCACATCGACGTGGATATGAGCCCAAAGGCCTTCCTTCAGGTGCGAATCATGCGCGTCATGTGTTTACAAAGGTTAACGATGCTGCAGGTGGTCGGAACATGGTTTCGAAACACTGCGGAGCAAAGCTGGAATTCGGGTGAATTTCACAAGTATCGTCTCGAGCGGGAAGGCGCCGCACGTCAGGACGGCGTAGTCGCCGCCGCACCACCCCGTGCAAAGACCGCGCTCGAATTCTACCTATCGGCGAACACGAAGAAGGTCTTGGACCTCAGAGACGAGCTCATCCAGAAGGACTATGCGAACGCGAGCGACAAAGAACGGAACAAGGTTCAGCTGGAGTATCAAACGAAGGCGTCTCAACAGTTGTACAACCAGCTCAGCGCCGAGGAGAAAAACGCTCTTGCAGCGCAGGCGAAGGCGGCCAAGGAGGAGTCTCAACGAGCAAAGGATACGCCGGAGGCGATGGAAGGGTATGTCGTTATGCTTGCGACAGTGTTATATGGAACTCATGTTGTCCTCAGACGACGAGAGGACCTTATGGAGGACTTGAAACGGATTCTGCGACGCGTGAGAGAAGGCCGTGTCGGACATGCGGTTGTCGCAGTGGAGATCGCCTATCTTGATGACGTGAATAAGGCGGTCCGTCATTACAGGTATGTTAACTCGTGCTGGATAGAACTCGGGTTTCTGACGCGAGCTTGCAGTCTCAGCAACGCACGGTACGATCTTAGCCGAACTGGATTGCCTATGTGGACGGACACGGAGCAACACGAAAACGCGAAAGAAGAGTTCAAGGTTCACACGAACGACTACCTCAAAGGTAGGAAGGGGATTTTGTTTTCTTTGCGCATATTTGAAACTCACATACGTGACTAGGGTCCTACGAGCGCGAGATGAAAGATCGGCGCAAGGCAACAAAATCAGACGGGGCGCAGAACAGCGCGGTGGGCAGTGGGACCTCTCCGTCGGGCACACCGTCGCCTCAGAACCCGCCGTCGCCAGAGAACTCTCCATCGCCAGAGCGCCGTCGGTTGCGCAAGAAGACTTCGCGAGAATTGCTCGATTCCGCAGTGGAGGACCGGGACGACGCGCTCAACAAGAGCGTCGGGGACGGCGAACGGCCTAACCCCGAGAACCCGCAGGAGGACATGACAGACGAAGCACACGACAAAGACACGGACCCGTCACGTGCGGCCTCGTTACGTGCTGAGTCTCCACAGCTGGCACGTGACAGCGCTTCGCCGGAGCCCGAGCCTCTCGACCGCGGCGCGGACGACTCATCGAAGGAAACCGTGAACCCTAAGGCAACTGTCGGCGAGATATCTGTCCAAGACGAAACCGAGACCCCGAATCCTGACGCAGATGGCGGTGACGATGCCGCAGCAGTCGGTACCAAGTCCAAGAAAGGCTCTGCTACGAAGCCGAAGCGCGGGGCAAAGGGAACATCAAAACCCTCTGCTTCTGGTAACAGCGCCGCAGCTGCTCAAGGAGAGGCTGCTCCGGGACCCGCTGCGGTCATACGCGCGGGGAAGCGCAAAGCTGAAGCGTGCGTCAGATCGATTCTCTTTGCTCCACAGACACTCATCGACCATGTAGAGGAGCAGGGTCCGCGCCTCCGCTGAAGCGCCAACGCAAAGCCAACGTCAGTACAGTGACAGCCGACACTGACAAACCGGAGCCGAGGAGGAGCGGCCGAGCACGCGTGGTAATGACCAGGGAAATGCCTGCCGAATTGCTCCAATCGAAGCAGGCGCGGCGTCGCTCGAGTACCGGAAAGCCGGGTGCTTGAACTTGGCTGCTTGAACTTGGTACGTTCCGTACTACTGCGAGTGATTGATTCTGCATGCTCATGATCGCATACCAGGAATGTACTTTGATAGAATCGGAATACAATCATGACCTTTTTTTTGCTCACAGACGGGCTGAGAAGATTTCAGCGTTGAGCGGCCTTGGCAGTGCGATTTAAACGACGCGATACGGTTTAAACAACTCAGTGATATTTAAACAACTCAGTGATATTTAAACGACTCGGTGCGGTTTAAACGACTCGGTGCGGTTTAAACGACGCCGTAACGTTTAAACGGTCCAGTGCCAAGGCCCTGTGTAGAGTCGACCGAGTCATTTAAATCACGTTCCAGTCCTATCATTCAGGGTTCCAGTCAGACTGTACTTAACTCCACGCATGTATTTAAACGGTACAGGAGCGTTTAAATGAACACATGAGAATTTAAAGTTTTCGAGCATCCCGGTGCATGATATGCGCAAAGTACTATTTGTTGCGGTTTATTTAAGTACGCGAGTCACAAAGAAGTGCGGGTAATTTAAACGAAAAGTCCTCCCACACCTGTTCTTCTCCACCCAGAAGGGCGGCCAGCTCGTGCACATCAAGTCCGTCAGGGCTTTTCTCAAGACCCAGAACGGGAAGGCTCTGAAGACTCTGCGCGTTGATAACGGCAAAGAATACGTCAACGATGCCATCCGCGCTTATCTCCGCGATAACGGCATTCGCCTCGAGATCACCGCGCCGTATTCGTCATCTCAGAACGGCGTTGCTGAGCGCCTTAATCTGACGCTGATGAACGTCGCCCGCGCGATGATGTTCGCGCATGATCTCCCTCCGTTCCTTTGGCCGGAGGCAGTATCTTATGCGTGCTACATCAAGAACCGCTCCCCGACACGTGCGCTCTCAGATAAGACCCCGTTTGAGGCTTTCTGGGGCCGCAAACCCGACGTTTCGCACCTGCGAGAATTTGGCGTGGATTGCTGGGTTTTACGGCAGGACAATGCGCTGCACAAGCTTGCGCGGAAGTCCAGACCCTGCAAGTTCATGGGCTTCAATGAAGAATCCCGGGCTTTCCGGTACTATAAGCCCGAAACTCGTAACGTTCTAACCTCTCGTAATGTCATCTTCGAGAAATCGGAGGTGCAGGATGAGGGGGAGGACCCTTCCGCGCCTGTGCCCCTGCCGATTGAGGGGGAGCAGGCCACACCGGAGCAATCGCCTGGTGCACAGCCCGTTGCACCGCCCGCAAATCCTCCGTTTGCACCTGAACCGAAAACGGAAGCCGAACCATCGTCTCGTATCCCAGTCCGCTCAAGCACCCGCGCCCTTCCGCGTCTCGACTACCGGCTCATCAACAACCCTCAAGCTCGCAAGGTGTCCGGCTGGGGGCACGCTGTGCCTGCTAAGCCGGGCGATCCGCGCATCGATCGTACGCTCGCCGCCGAAGGCGACTTCGCACTAATTGCCAACGCATCGGACGACCCACAGTCTCTTGCGGAGGCACAAGCGTCGCCCGACTGGCCACACTGGAAGGCAGCCATGGATGCAGAGATTGCACAGCTGCGCGATCTAGGCACCTATGTGCTGACGTCATGTCCACCGGAACGGAAACCCATCGGCTGCAAGTGGGTCTTCCGGCTTAAGCGCACAGACACCGGGGAAATCGCTAAGTACAAGGCCCGTCTAGTCGCGCAGGGGTTTTCTCAGATCCCTGGCGTCGATTTTGACGAGACTTTTGCCCCCGTAGTGCGTCTCGATACTCTCCGTCTTCTGCTTGCCTTTGCCACGCTGCAAAACCTCGATGTCCAGATCGTCGACGTCATCGGTGCTTATCTGAACGCAGATCTTCGCGAGGAGATCTACATGCGCCAGCCGCCGATGTACGAAGACGGCAGCGACAACGTCTGCCGACTGCTCAAGACACTGTACGGTCTCAAGCAGGCCGGCCGCGCTTGGTACTACAAACTCGACCAGGCCTTCGCAAAACTCGATTTTACGCGGCTGCTGTCGGACCAGTGCGTGTATATTCGTGTTCAGGGGGAGAAGCTGTGGATTGTTGCCGTCCATGTTGACGACATGACAATGTGCAGCACCTCGCCCGAAGACACAGAGCAGCTGATCTCGGAGATGACCCCCGAGTTCAGACTGACTGTTCTTGGCGCAATCCGACAGGTTGTTGGCCTTGAAGTCGGTCGCAACCTCGTCGAGGGCATCACGACGCTGCGCCAAACGCAGTACATCGACCGCATCTTGGCACGCTTCGGCATGACCGATGCCCATCCCGTTCACACCCCACTCGACCCTAACGTCATCCTCACCGCGCGCACGGGCGAACCGGATGATCAGCTGCGCACCTACTATCAGCAGATCGTCGGATCTCTCATGTACGCTGCAATCGGCACCCGTCCCGATATCTCACACGCTGTGCAGCGTCTGAGCCAGTTCTCGAGCAACCCCGGCCCCGAGCACCTCACAGCAGCAAAGCGCGTGCTCCGCTACCTCAAGGGCACCCGCACACTCGGCATCACGTACCGCGCCGACGCCCACGATATCTCTGTCCGCGGCTTCTCTGATGCGGACTGGGCAAACGACCGCGACGACCGCAAGTCTGTCTCCGGGCAGATCTTCCTTCTCGCGGGCGGGCCTATCACCTGGGCGTCACGCAAGCAACGCACCGTCGCCAAGTCCACCATGGAGGCAGAATACATGGCGGCGAGTGGCGCTGCATCCGAGATCGCATGGCTGCGCGCTCTGTTGTCCGAACTCGGCGTTGCACAGGACGGACCGACCGCGCTTCTCACCGATAATCAAAGCGCGATCGCCAACGCCAACGCGCAAGTCTCCCACGCGCGCAGCAAGCACATCGATGTGCATTATCACTACATACGGGAAATGATCTCCAACGGTGAGATCACCGTTTCCCACTGCACGTCGGAAGACAACCTTGCAGATCTACTCACAAAGGCTCTGCCGCGCACGCGCTTCGAGTCTCTCGTGTCCGCATTGGGCATGAAATCTTAACGGTGCTGTCGTCGAGGGGGAGTGTTGGATTTTGCGCCGACAGACTGTGCTGGAACGTGCCCGAGGATTCCTCAAGCGGCACTGAGGTCCGATGGCACGCCAAGACAATCCCAGGATACTTGTAGGATAGTTTGCGTCATACAGAATAATGTAGAATATTCTTATTGGCTAGGTATAAATACAGAGGACGAGCGGCCTCTGCGCTCGTCGCTTTTTACTCTAAGAATTGCTTTCTTTCAACACTATCGTCGGACGCACCGGCAGGATCGGGCTCGAGGAAGAGGCTGTAGCGGCGCGCGCGCAGCTTGGCGAGCGACGCGATGGTGCCGCGCAGCCGCGTGATGAGACTTTGGATTGCGGAGACCTACATAAAGCGACGGTGAGAGGAGAAAAGAGGAGGAGGTATGACGATTGCGTACTTCAGTCAAGAAGTCCTCGTGGATGTCCTGGTACAGCGCCCCAGTCACGTCTTCGACCTCGGCTGCGAGTTCCTCATAGGTAGGCGGCTGCTAGGAAGGATGATCAACATCGTCTCCACTTTGAAATGCATTGCGTACCTTGCCAGAGAACGACATTGCAGTTTAAAAGGAGCGGTGGGAGGCTGCAGCTCAGTTTTCCGAGGCATGACAAGTTTGGTGGAGGTGGAGACAGCTTGACATGACAGCTGACATTGCCGCCCATGCAAACATGACAATGAGGTAACATCGGGAGCTCGAGTCCCTCGATTGAACCAGGTACGGATATTGCCAAAAGGAAATTACAGAATGCGAGTTCTCAAGTGTGCTTTCGGCCTCGGATCTTCGCTTTCTTTCCAGAACTGGTTGCAGTGAGGTTCTCCTTTTCCTCCTGCAACTTGCGCTTCTCAGCTGCATGGAAATCAATCTGCTGGTCCAACTGTCCGATCGTCTTTTGGAGCTTCTGCTCCTCAATCACCCGCTCCGTTGCACGGACCTTGCGCTTGAGATTGCTGCGCAGCGTGTTCTGGAAGGTGTTGTGTTTATCCTTCACAATTCCGGACGACGAATCCTCGCGGTCCAACGCAGCGGCCATCGAAAGGTCATGCTGATGAAGTCTATGCGAGATTAGAGAGTGCATATTCAAGTCACGGCGGCGCACCGATTAATTGCAACAAGCAGCTGGAGCCGCGTTCCGATCGCGGCATTGGTTGCAGCGTGTGATGACTCAGCTAGATTAGTCTCACCGCGCGTCGTGTGCCAGATATCTTCGGGTATTTTGGAGAGATGCTGTACCAGAGAGGGCAAGTACCATGGGTGAACAACCTTGTTCTGGTGCCAATCTGCAGATACAAGCACCGATGAGTTCATAGTAGATAACTCAGAGTTCACGCACTGCGAACGGCGGGAAAAGAACTGCTGCGGCAGAACTCATGAAACTTGGCGACCTCTTCGTCACTGTTCATGTAATAGAACGTCCGCAGGTATGCGATCGTGGCTGCGTCGCATGCTGGTGCCAGCTTGTCAAGATTACTGCGCTCATCAGAACTGGCAGCAGGCATAGAAGGTACTCACGCATCGGAATGAACGTTGCAAGTGCGAAAGAAGTATGGCAAAAGCTCCAGGGCAACGTGGACAGTGAGGCCGCTGATCGACGAGTCGTGCCGCTTCTGAACCGATCTGGCCAGGGCTGCTGCTTGAGCTGCGTCTCCATCGCAGGCAACGACATGTAGATTTCCTTTTTTGTGAAACACTGGGAAGCAGAGCGGTCGTCCGGTGACCTTGGCAATACAATCGAAGAGACCGTCCCACATTTTGAGGAAAGCGTCTTCCGACTCGTGTGTCGAGAAGATGCGGGCCACAACTAATCCTGAGATAGGCTTTAGCATTGCCCAACTCTCTTGATACTCTGCTTACGTCGATTGTACTTGGCACTGAACATCACAACATGCCAGAGCTTAAACTCACCGGCCAATGTCTTATAGGTCATGTCGACAACCAGACTGCGGGCCGAATGAACCTCCCGAACTATACGAGGCAGCATGCAAATAATGAGCGGGATTCCGTTGTCCGAGACCTCCTGGATGTAGACGCTGTCATGTGGGAGCGTGTCGCGCTGCTTCCGCATGCAATCGAAGACCGCTGTGAGCCCGGTTCCGAGTGGAGCGACGGCCTTTCGTTCCTTCTGAATGAGTGAGCGGATGGTCCTATCCTGGTCAAGAGCACCGTGAAGCTCTCCAAGCGACTTTGTCCCAGTGATCTCGGATGTGAGCGGTGCTGCGTGATGTGAGCATTGAGAATAAGGCTTCGCAGGATTTAATGTATACCTGTTCGCAGAGCCTGCACTGATGTTGACAAGGATCCAATGGCACGGATGGCCTGCTCGACCTTTTCCTTGGCAGCATAAGAGAGCTTATAGCTGGGGAAACTGGGGTGACTATGGGGCGTATTGGCGGCAATAACTACCACTGCTCGACGGTCCGCGGTGTTGACAGGAAAATAGACAGTCATGATCGCGTTGCACTCATGCTGCCTGAGAGAGGGCTGTAATATATGGCCCTTCTTGATATGTAGGAAATCTGTGCAGCGTCAAATGACCAACTAAATGCAGAAACAGGAGAACTCACTGCATCGGCCGCGTTTTCCTGTGCGCGGGTGCACCATGAATGCGCAGGGATCTTCAAAATCTTCGTTGAAGTCCTCGTCGACACGCCCTTGACTCTCGAACATGCGTGAGAGAATCTTCTCATCCACGCAGCGGGGAACAGGGTATCGGCGATGCGCCAGATCATTTGCTGGAACCCCAGCGCAGCCAGCTACCAGTGTTTTCCCCTCGAAGGAAAGCTAAAGGCTATTTGAGAAATGATCTCAAAGCTTCGGGCTCACATACCTTTTCTAATTGGTGCAATGCCACATCTGCCTTACACCCGTCCTGCGGGCACTCCGTACGCATGAGCAGATTGTAGAACCTGTAAAATCATCATGTACCATCGATGTCGAGCATTATAATAATCAACATACGTAGCACATATACCGAGGGCCGATGTACCCTCGCGTCCATTGAGCTTTTGCGAAGCGGCGAAGATGGTGCTGGTTTTCTCCCAGTCGGGAGCGAATCTTTCGTAGTTGTCGAAGTGCGAATCATCGAACTCAGAGCACACAAAGAGACCATTGCACTTGCGCCTTGATTGCATGCACTTCGCTCCACCAAGGAGAGCAACCGACGTTTGCTTCTTCGGGTCGCGCGATCCGCCGTAACCTCCTCCCCATGAATCTTGGTCCTATGAAACTCTTAGTGCAAATCTGAGTAAGATTAATATCGTAGGTCAACGCACATGCTTCTTGATGATGGCGTCCATAGACATCTCCTCGCCGTTCTCCTTGCTGAAGCTGACCAATGACTCGGTGAGATCAAGCACATAAGCCGTGGGCACGCGGGGAACTGGCCAGCACTCAGGTATCACATGCAGGTTATAGACCTCTTCAATGTCCTTTAACGCAGACGAGCCTCCCTGTCGCGGGAAGTCAAGGACGCGATCCATCGAAACTGTCCGCAGGGAACAAGTCGAGAGCACGACCTCGCCGATCGGATCATCTGACACAGTATCGCTTGGAGGACTCTGTGCAGCAAAACGAAGTGTGCCACCTTGTGTGGCTGTGTTGCTATTCGTGGGATTCTGGGAGCGAGGCAGGCCCTGCTGAGGCGCGACGGGGGTTTGTCCAATTGCCGAGGGTTGAGCTGTATGGTTTTTTCGCTGAAAGTACTCCGTCGCAAACTGAAGCAGCCTGTCGGGCTGGATCCAAGTGCTCGCTACCTGCGTACGCATGAGAGCGTGCATTTGCTCCGGGAATGTCTGCCGAACATTATATATCGAAGGCAGAAAGGCAAGCAATACGAACTTCGCGAATATAGGCATCCAACACCTCGGCGGGCACGACTGAAGCCAATTGTCGTGCATCCATGGCAAGGAAGAGGGGAACAGGGCAAGATTTTTGCGGTTTCAGAACGTCCCGGATACCCCTCGCGCTGATCAGGATATCAAAGCACGTGTAGACACCTCCAGTAGCCACCTCAGAGACAATACAGTGCACATATTCGCGGCAAAGACCACCAAAGCATCCTCAGATTGAATGAACTTGGCAGGGACAAACGGGTGGTGGGCATGCGCAGAGTATAGATGGAGACCTGGACGAGAGCTGCGGCAACTAGGTAATCGTAAAACGCCCTGCGGCGATCACGAAGACAAAGGGCAGGGAGGCCCGATGACTACGAGCGCCACAAAGAGGAGGCTGGCGGCACAATGTCGGTGTCAGTCGACGACAAAGCACAACGTGCACCGCGCGCTCGGCGCCAACGTGTCTCGACTGGGGCATGAGCAACGCGTGCGTGGTGCCCGCCGAGCTGGACTCGCACGCGTTGCTTGAGCCGCTTGGGCGCTCGCTGCCCTCGGCCTGATGGGACGTCGCGCCGCCCTTGGTATACACGCTTGTGTACTTGCGCTGAACGAGGTCGCAACACGGCGAAGTATCACACCCCCGCAAAGTGTGCTTGTGCCGAGGCAGCACAGCGTTTGAATACCACCACGCCTCCTCACAGCCGCTCAACAGCACTGGCAGAACGCAGCGTGCGCCGAAGAGGCTGCTCGCGCGCTCACATCCGGCCTGTGATGCTGCCGGATAGCGTAACCGTGGCAGCGCAACGCATGCTCCTGGCGGAGGGCGTACCAGCAGCCAATTATTCGCCCCGCCGCTAGCTACATGGCAGCCCAGGCTACTCACAGCTCGCAGCCAAGCCGTCCGCGCGGGAAGAACGGCTGCTGGCCCAGTGCGTCAGCACCCAGCTGAACGTGCGCCGAAATGGATACTCACGCGGTTCGAACCCAGTTGCTCAGCGCTGCACACCTTCGCGTCGTTGCACGCCTTTGCGTCCTGCGTGCTGCGCGTCGATGTCCCGCGACACTCCCATGCCAGCGTAAACTTGCACCATCAAATGGCGCGCTGGGCTAGATGAAATGGTCGTCATCGGACAGGAACTATGACAATGGGCGCCGTTTCTCACCTATATTGGCCTTCTCCAACCGATGATGCCAATCGGTGTAGGCTGACAATCTAGAACGGCGGCCGACAGGTAGTCCTGGTGCAGATGTGAGTAAGATGAAGTAGTAATTTTGGGACGACTCATCATCATTTATGGACGCGGCAGGCAGTGAGCATAATTCTGGCAGAGAGTGTGAGCAGAGAGTACGGTGTACGCAGCTATGACGGGACACACCTGTGCTAGTTTGGAACCGCTCTAGACGCTTGGACAGAAGATTAGCAAAGTGGCTAGGAAGTGACCAGGTTACTACATACCGGTGCAGATGGGGGCATCGAGCACTGTGTGGGACCGGGCGGAACGGCGAGCAAACGGAACGGGAAGGTGATGGTTGGAAGGAAAGAAGCGCGGTTGGCCGGTTGGATCCGCGCGGTCAAATCGATCCGGGCATCACGTGATCCGGATGCACGGGCACTGCTCCGGTGCACGTGGCACGCGCGCCTGCACACGCCCGCAGACGCGCGCGCGAACAATACTATATATAGTACGCTTGACATTGACAAGGCATCGGCAGGTGTCTCCACCTCCACCAAAGTTGTATAGACTCCAGTTTTCCAGACGAGTCCATTCGCCCGCATTTGTATCCACCGCGTGGTAGCAGCTGAAAGGTGAGCCAAGAAAACACGGAGCCAGCATGCGCACGAGCATAGTACGCCCACATGATAGTCGCCTAGAGCCCAAAACACGTATGCACGATCTTCGGGTGCAGAAGGCACATGTGACAACGTCCCGTGAATTTGCAGTGAGACGCAGATCGAGCAGCAGTAGCAGCAGCAACAGTGAGCATGAGACGAGCGTTATCGCGGGCGGGATGAAGCGTTTATCCCAGATCTATCTGCCTGGGGAATTGCAGCGGGACCGCGCGGCTGTGCACAGTTCCGGGAACGGTTGACGACTTGAAGCCCAAAGCAGCGTGATATACAACGAACAGGGAAATACAGCGTGCAACGTACACACATATCGCCATCGTAGAGGGGAGTAAGACATCGTGAGAGCGAGAGGGAGCGTGTATGGTCGCCATGCGCGGCCGCGCGAGTCTTCGACGACCGAAGTTGCAGGGTCAGCAAAGAAATAGCAACGCAGGGGATCGTGGGCGCGGGCGGGCATGGGACGCAAGGAGAGGGCCAGCCTGACTATTGCGCAGAGCTAGCGTGCGCGTGTTTGGCGGCGGCGCGGTGGGTGAGGGCGACGCCGAGGCCGATGGCGAGCGCGAGGAGGATGCCGAAGAAGACGGAGCTGAACACGAAGCACCAGTGCGCGTCGATGCCGTCGTTCTTCCACACCTCCCGCTCCTGCCGCTCGTGGCCCTGCGTCGAGCGCCGGGTGTGGTAGCTGGGCGGCGGCGCCTCAGGCTGCGATGCAGGAACGGCGGATCAGAATGGGGATCAAGGCGCGGGGCACGTGGCGCACCTCCGACTCGCTGGCGCGGCCGCGCTCGAGCTTGCTCGGGCTGATGTCCAGCACCTCGTCCGACTCGTCTGGCGGGGATGGCGGGCGGCCCATCGCTGGCGAGAAGTGCTGGACAAGATGAGGGGCGGCGGAGATGCGACAACTTATGCCTGCATCATGGAGAGGGCAAGGCTTCTAAATGATCCCGGCGGCGATCCTTGACATTGGCAAGTTCTTAAATCGCCGCGCAGCGACCAAAACATGACTTGAAACAGTCGTTTTGGTGTCTCAGGCGCTACTTTGGGACAGTATCGTCTGCAAACATTTGTCCTGCGACTTCTGGTGCAGAGAACGCGCGAAGCAGTCGTCTGCAGAGCGGGAGACGGGTGCAGTGGCGGATCAATACTTCGGCGCCCTCGAGCAGGAAGCTTTAGTGCCCAAAATACCGCTTTGGGACTCAGCGTCAAAGACAATTGCTCGCTAAGCAGATGAGTGCTTAGACGCTTGCGTTAAAAAGAGATTTAGGGGACGCCGAACGCGGTGGCCATGGTAACCTGAGTAATAGTCGCGCAACTTGCAATACAGCGCGCAGCCGCAAAAACAGCAGCGAAGAAAGTGTTCGACTCCTCAACTCCTAACTGGATGTGCAAGCCCCTCTCGATCCTCACCTGTTCTATCTACCTCCCCTATCGGTTGGAAGTACGCGCATTCCGACAGAAACCTGAAGGTTCCGTAGCGTAGCAGACATCAATAAACTTGCGTATCTCCCGGAAAGATAACGACGCTCGACATTCGGCTGGATGGTCCAACGGCAGGGCACCCCACTGATGTACCACCCCGGGGAGAAGCAAGTTCGACTCTTGTGCTGGCCGTGCCGCAAGTTGAGCATGTCTTTTGCTCGCGCGACTTGGAAGATCACGAGATTCGAATACCTGCCTTCGAGTGGTGGTCAAGCTGCACAATCCAGTGCTTCTCTAGCCTGACAGTGAGAGCTGAGGACAATGCACCGGCGAAAGCAATTTGCTCCCGCGACCTCATGATCAGACTGCAAAACACAATCGACCGGAGAACAAGTGTGTCGGCTGGATGGTCCAACGGCGGGACGCCCCAAATAAGTCTAACAATCGGGGAGGAGCAGGTTCGACTCTTGCACTAGCCTTAAATGTCATAAAAAAGTTCTTGCTTTTGCTGACGCGTTCTGCGATATGCTAGATCTGAAGTGCCAGGTTATTGTGTCCTGAGAAAGCGTTCACAATGATGCTGTAGACACGTGGAGATATCAAGTTCGACTGCAGACATACTGGTTCCCCGCCGGTGAGCGGGTAGGACACAATTAATGGACTCGACTCGTGAAGACTTGCGGCGGTAGGGCAATTCTATAAACGAATGAACTTCAGAGCGACTGGATAGTCAGTCCCACGGCAGGACACCCCAGTAAGGATTTCCGGGGGAGGAGCGGCTTCGACTCTCGCGCTAACCTTGAAGCGGAGCTCGGCGCTGATCTGGTTTTGTTGCACACGTTTTCCCTTGCCAAACTGCCCAGCGTGTGATATCTTCAGCTACAACGTTGTGGTTTCTAACGTTGGGCTCGCTTTGACCTTCGGAGTCAAACCATCTTCGAGTTCTAGGTTTTCCGATGCTGTCCAACACAAAGTCAAAATTACCGAGCGTGCTGGATGATCAAAGGGCACGACGACCCCGAGGTCTGGCATATATTGCCGGTCGAGCGTCCATAGGTTCCCCATCTGAAGACGGGCAGGGTGGAGCAGCGTGATAATGAACGCCCGTGTGTGAGCTTGACGCTCAGGACATATTCATAACGCAGGACGCGTGGGTGGCCACAGTTCCAATTTCGGGTTGAACGCGTAGACGAGTATTGGTTTGCGCTTGAGCTTGGGTTGCAAGGGCACGATGAGATACCTGCCGGACGACGACGAGGGGAACCATGCGAGATTGATTTTGGAGCAGATAAACACAAAAGTGGGATAGACAGTGCGATGGAACATTATCTCCGCATCCAGGGCGGTGGGACTTTGACAGCCGCACTGGAGAGCTCGCTGAGCACAACATTCCAGAGCGCAGACCGCTAGTACGCACCGATTGATCATGGCTTTGCCATGTTCCTGCTCCTTCCACAAGAGGGCCTTGCTCTGTCCCTGGATGATACCGACAACCTCCTTGGCGAGGCGCTCGCTGAGGCGCGAGCCAGGGCGGTACATGCTGGCGTCGATCATCCATATAATGGCCTTGCGCGTACGCTGGCGCTCGGAGAGCGGGACGGGGTTGAAGAGCGTCTTCATGCCCATCTTGAGCCCGACGACCTTGACGGACGGCGCGGCGCGCAGCACGGCCTGGCGCAGGACGTCCATGGGCTGCGAGCCGGTCATCGCGTGGATGTGCTGCAGCATGCGCGAGATCGTCTTGGACGCGCGGTGCCGCATCCCGTGCCGCATGATCATCGACGCCATGTAGTGCAGCAGCGGGTCCTCCAGGGGCGGGATGTCCGCCTTGAGCAGCTGCGTCGCCGCCGTGCCCGTCTTTTGCGCAGCCGTCGTCACTGCCGTCCGCCGTTGCACCACGGCCGCGCCGACGCGCGCGCGGAAGAGCGGGAGCGTGCCTGGTATTCGCCGGAACGCGAGCGCCGACGTCGACGCCATCGGAGAAAGAAAGAGTCGGTCAACTTTTTCAGACGCCGACGCAAGCCTTGAACCCGGACTTTTCTCCGCCCGCTGCAGGACTGTCTTCTGAGATTCCTGTCACTATTCGAACAGGCAGCTACCTGGCACTGCACGGCATGTAATGGTCAAAATGAATCTCACTTCCAGCAGTTGCCCCGTGTTGAAACAACTAAAGCGGGAAATTTCTCGATGGCTGGATGGTCCAACGGCAGGATTCCCAATTAAGTTAGCTTCGTGGGAGAAGCAAGTTCGACTCTTGCGCTGGCCTTGAATCGTACCGATGGAAATTTTGCCTTCCTGAAGTAGAAACTTTCGAGCACCTCATGGGTTGCAGAAGTAACATCTGGATTGGCTCTGCTTGCGACGCGAAGGCGACGGCTGGATGGTCGAACGGCACGATTCCCCGCTGTTAAGATTTGGGGAGAAGCAGGTTCAACTCCTGCGCTGGCCTTCATATGACATGAGACAACGTTTTTGCCCAACGACACCGTGGCCGAAGTTTCATTTCATTGTACCCACCTCAGCATTCTATCTTTCCATTGACATAACAGTAGGGGTATCAGAACACACTATTTTCTTTTTGCTCCCCTGCACCAGTATTGGCAGCATTCTAGCGTGTCGTGCGATGTGGACCGCGGGAATCAGTGCCACAGTGGCCTTGACTTCGCGATACACAAACAACCGCACTCCCCGACACCCACCGCGTTTCTCCAAAACAGAGTAGCAGTTCGCAATTATACCTTCTAATATACATCGAGTTCAAAGCGCGCAGACAAAACAACCACGAGCTCCAGAGTCCGCGTCCAACCTCATCATCCCACCAGTACCGCTTACCGCCTAACGCTTATTCAACGTGCCCTCCCGCACAGCCCTGACATACGCCCGTCTCTGCCCGACCGTCCACTCGCCCCAGCCGTCCACGCCCTCCTCGCACCGCGCCCACACCTTCCTTACGACAGCCTCGCCGCCGCCCTCCGCCCGTACCCACTCCTCCCACTCCTCGCGCTCCTCGTCCGCCTCCCCCGTCTTGCGCTTGGCATTCGGAACGGGTACGGCGGGCGGGGCGGAGGGGGGAGGCCGGCGGTTCGGGTGCAGCGGCGCGATGCGCGAGAGCGAGGAGCGGCGCGCGGTCACGCCTAGACGGGAGGGCGCGTAGAGTTTGGTGCGCGCTAAGAGGGCGGACATGCCGTCTGGCCGTGTGGGCGTCGGCGTCGGCGTGAGGTTCTCCTTGGCGGGCGTTTGGGAGTGGGAGTGGGACTGAGACGGCGCGGGTTTCGACGGGGCGGGTGTTTGGAACTGAGCTGGCGCGGGCGTTTGGGACTGGGCTGGCGTGGGCTTCGAGGGCATCGGCTTTGGTAGAGGTATCTGAGACGGCGCAGGCTTTGACGACGGCGTCTGCTTTGACGACGGCGGGTTGGAGGACGGTGCGGACGACTTGGCCGGCAACGGTTTCCCATTCCCCGACGGCGGCTTGGGCACCTCATCCGCATCCTCATCCGCGTCCTCATCCCGATCCTCAGGCGGCGGCGTCAACTCCTCCAACTCCGTGTTCAACTCCAAGTCCCGCGCAGCTGCAGCCAGCGTGCTCGGCGGCGCACTTGGCACATCCGGACTCGAACGCGGCGGGGGCGGGGGTGAAAGGACGACCTCAACTTGTTGTCGCGCCGCTGTGGGTTTCGAGTCGCTCTTGCGTTTCTTGGCCGGCTTGGACTTGGATGAGGTGGGCGTGGGAGCGGCGGGGTCGAAGTCGGCTTCGTCGTCGTCCACCACGCTCTTGCGTTTCTTCGCTTTTGAAGGCGCGACGGGTGCGACAGGAGCAGATGGGTCGAACTCGTCCTCGTGGTCCTCCACACCGCTTTTGCGCTTCTTGCTCGGCTTAGGCTTAGACACCGCAGACGATGCGTCGTCGCTCTTGAGCGGTGCGGGCGCGGAGGGGTCGAAGTCGTCCTCGTCGTCGTCGACGACGCTCTTGCGTTTCTTCGCTCTCGAAGGCGCGACGGGTGCGGCAGAAGCAGACGGGTCGAAGTCGTCCTCGTCGTCGTCGACGACGCTCTTGCGTTTCTTCGCTCTCGAAGGCGCGACGGGTGCGGCAGAAGCAGACGGGTCGAAGTCGTCCTCGTCGTCCTCCACAACGCTCTTGCGCTTCTTCCCCGCCGAGGCAGTCGACTTCATCGCGGGCGCATCGTCCTCGTCCTCGCTCTCAATGACACCCTGGCGCTTCTTCCTCGCCGAGGAAGTCGACTTCAGCGCCGGCGCGTCGTCACGCATGCCAAGCTCGTCCTCCACCACGCTCTTGCGCTTCTTCCCCACTGAAGCGTTCGACTTCATCGCGGGCGTCGCATCGTCCTCGTCCTCATCGTCCTCAATGACGCCCTTGCGCTTCGCCTTGTCCGCGTCCTCCCCAACTTGCTCGTCGGACACGCGCGTCTTCTTCTTGCTGCCCGCCTCGTCGCCAGCGCCACCAGCAGCGTCGGACTTGCGCTTCTTCTTACCGCCCTCGCCATCCTTCTTACTGCCCTCGCCATTCTTCTTACTGCCCTCGCCGTTCCTGGCAGCAGCACTAGAACTCGACGCCGGCGCCCCGTCATCGCCCCCGACACCGGCGCGCTTCTCCCGCGCAGCAGCGAGCGCCGCGCGCGCGCATTCGTACGCGGAGGACTTAGATGTGGGTGCAGGCGGGGCGGACGGTTGATTCGGGCTGTGGCCAGGAACGGGAGGGGCAGCGGTGGAAGTGGGAGGAGCGGCAGTGGAGGTCGAGGTCGATGCGAAGGGGTTCGTGCGGCCGGACTTGCTCACAGGCGCTGGCGCTGGTGCTGGATTTGGGGTCGCCGCACCGGCTGGCGGTGCTGGACTAGACTTGCTCGCAGGCGCAGGGGTCGTAGCAGCCTTGAACGGGACAATGGGCGCAGGCGGCCGCGGGCGCGAAGCTACAGTGTACTCAGTACGAGGCAACAGGGCGAGGGAGAATGCAAAATATAGGACGCACCCTGCGACTGGTCAGGGATGGAGGATTCCGGCACGAGTGTGCCTGTAGACGGAGACATGTCAGGAATACAATGTGTGGTGTCAAGGGGTGCGGGAGCGTACGTGGCGTCGGCGCCATGGAAGATGTTGCGGGGACGAGGATCTCTGCTGTAGATTTAGCATCTACCTTGAGTGGAACAATGTGGCGCAACACACCTGGGCGGGGAGCAGCAGACGAAGAGCCGGGCACGAGTATCTCTGTGGCCAATGTCAGCCTCGGTCAAACACAGAATGCAGAGGGGCGGCGTACGGAGCGCCATCGAGGACGTCCCCGGCACAAGGACGCGTTCAGGTGGCGGCGGCGTGAGCGCGTCGTCCGAGTCGTCAATAAACTCGCGGCTCTTGAACTCGGGCTGCGCGTCGCTGCTCTTCGCCTTGGGTGCTGCTGCTGCCTTTGTCTTCTTCGGCGGCTTGTCCTTCGGCGTAGATACAGCCTTCTTGCTCTCCTTGCGCGCGGCGGGGTCTTTCTTCTTCGGCTTCGCGTCGGTCTTGGGTTTGGATTTGGAGAAAAGCGCCAGGGCGGGGTTGGAAGACACGACTACAGGGGTGGCGTCGATCGAGGATGGCGGGAGGAGGAGGTCGAGCTCGTCCCGCGCGGACGGTGTGGTGGTCGGCGTCGTCGTGGCGGGCAGCTTGATCTTCAGCGCCGTTGATGAATTGGGACTTGGAATCGGTTTCACTTTCTTCTTGATTAACTTGGCTGCATAATGCTAGAGGTTAGCGAACAAGAAAGGAGGAATGAAAAAGCGACGCGTACAGCGATTGAACGCATATTCGTCGTCGTCGTCGCTGTCCGAAATTTCGATAACGTCGACCGGCTTGGCCTGCGCCTGGGATGGCCGCCGACGCGTCTTGGCGCGCTCCGCGGCGGACATGAACGAGCTCGCTTGGGGCGTAGCGAGCGGCGCGGGGCTGGACGTGCGCCCGACGCCGCCGCGCAGCTCGTCGGGCGTCGGCGCCCACACCGACACGTCCGTCGTGAACTGCGAGATGCTCGACACCGTCGCCGTCGCGCGCGTCGCCGCCGGAGTCATCGTATACTGTGATATAGTCGACGCAGGCGCTGCGGCTGTGTCAGCGCTCGCGCTCGCCGCTCGCAAAATGGACAACGGCGCGTGCCTGGCCTGGCGGGCGGCGGGAAGTCGAGCTCCTGCTCGCCCTCGCTGTCGCTTATTATCTCGTTGAGGTCGTCGAGCATCGCTGCGTGGGTTGCGTGGCGCGCGCTCGGGTGTAACGGGTGTCGCGCGCGGGGAAGCGGGGAGAACGGAAGAGAGGAGTCCGGGCGGAGATTGAACTCGTGTTCCGTCATCACTTGCACGTGCTTCGAGCCATCCCAACCAGCATCCCACATCCTTGCCACCAGACTCAAACATCTGCCGTCGCCGATGCGCCAGGACCGGCTCCTGGGGTTAGGCTTGGATCCGCCGTGAATTTCGATTGCGCTGCGTCTTCATACTTATCACCAGCGCCACACTCCCACACTCTTGGGCTTGCCATCAGCCTCTCTGACCGTCTACTCTCGTGCCGCATTAATGTTCTAATATCTGGTGACCCGTGACCACTGTGAAGCTCAGTTCCACAGAGTCTCTGCCACTCGCAAGTTACACAGCAGGGGAACTCGGTTTTTCCGAATGGTCTGGGAAAGGACGATTTTTGCGTACCGGAAAAACCTTGTCGGAGAATTTGGTCACTTGCCAAATGCTATGAAATATTGACTTTTACTTCTCTGAATATCCTGTTTGACCCTAAAACATCGAAAGGAGGAGTTTTGCTTGAGGGAAAAGTGTGCCTTCTCCGGTTTCCGCATTAACAACGCTTTTGCGGTTCGGAAAAGTCGACCTGTTGCCGGGGACGGCGATATCGGGCATTGTCCGGGCCGTAAAAGCCGAAGGAGAATTCGGAATTCTACTCCGGCCGCAAAATTCAGACTATGTTGGGAAATTTCAGAATAGATTATTGAATCTTAAATTTTCCTGTCTGAATTCTGAAATTTCCCAACCCAGACTGAATTCTGCGGCCGGAGTAGAATTCCGAATTCTCCTTCGGCTTTTACGGCCCGGACAATGCCCGATATCGCCGTCACCGGCAACAGGTCGACTTTTCCGAACCGCAAAAGCATTGTTAATGCGGAAACCGGAGAATGCACACTTTTCCCTCAAGCAAAACTCCTCCTTTCAATGTTTTAGGGTCAAACAGGATATTCAGAGAAGTAAAAGTCAATATTTCATAGCATTTGGCAAGTGACCTGATTCTCCGACAAGGTTTTTCCGGTATGCAAAAATCGTCCTTTCCCAGACCATTCGGAAAAACCGAGTTCCCCTGCTGTGTTACCCGGGCCTACGCGCTTTCCTTCCACCTGCCCGGCGTGCTCGTTCCTCTATCTGCTCGGTTGTGCTCATTCTGGTTTTGAGTTTTCCTACTTACTCTGGATCCCCTCGTATAGTTACCATATTCCCCTCTAGCTGTCAAACACGGAGGCAATCTCCTTTTTGGGTGCGCAAAATTTCCTTTTGAAGAACGAAGATTTCATCCTTTATATAGTCCGGATGTATGCGGCCGGATCTTACGGTAAGGTGTCGCACAGGAAAGTTCTGAAACATTGTGTGTCGCAGATAGAAGTTCCGAGATATGTGGGTTGCGTTCGGAAGTTCTGAGACATTTGTCCTCTTTGCATCCGCTTGGCTTTAAAGCCAAGCTACAATGTGAACTGCCACCTCAGAATAGCACTACTTTTACCTGCCGTGGCAGTCTTCGAGTGCATAATAGTCTACTATTCTGAGATTTGAGCGTCGGCTGAGCTCGAGAGGCTGCGGCGGGCCGGCCGCCCACCCACTCCGCTGTCGCTCAAGACTCCCACCATGACCAGCATGCTCTCTCAACAGGAAAATCTTGCATATTTCTCCGCGTGCGGCCGTAGTAGTGGCAGTAGACAGGAGTTGCAGTGCCTACGAAGACCTCTCCCGCTTCTGTTACGGTGACCGAGGATACTCGCCGAACGGACGCTCTGCGGGTGGGGGAAGAAGGACGAGATGTATCGGCGGTGGGCAAACCAGCTCGAATCTAGCGTACAAAGAGCGGACAACACCCGGTATATAAAGGGGGTCCGGAACCGGCCGGAC
>NCVV01000064.1:4676-190152 GCA_002092955.1 Auricularia auricula-judae
ATGAAGTTGCGCTCCAGCTCGTTGGCGAAAGCCAGGCGTCGCCCACGCATGCGTCCGATGCCTACGTTGAATATGTTGCCTTCGCTGATGTAGGCGCGCGGGAGTTCTTCATCTTCGAGCAGATGCAGATTGAGCTCGAYTTGTTCGTGCTCAGTATGCTCATCGCTCTCGTCTAATTCTTCTGTTAGTGCCAGGTTGAAAAGATCGTCGAGGACGTCACCTGGCACCCCGGTCTCAAAGTTGTTGGCGTGGAGGCGCGTTCCACGGCGGCGCTGGTCTCTTCCGCGGCCCGGCCAAGGGCTCGGGTTACGGCGGATGGGGCGCGGCTTGCTTGGCTCTGGGCAATCACGAGCGAAGTGCCCAGTCTTGCCGCAGTTGTAGCAGAGCGGGTCGCCGAAGGGTCGCCCGCTAGCGTGCTTGGACCCACCCCGGCGTTCCTGGATCTCGTGGTTGTCCAGGTCCATCGGAGCGTCGCCGGTGGGGATGGTCGTAGCAGCAGTGGAGCGCGGCGTGAACGAAACCTTTTTCGGAGTAGCGGCRGAACCGGTACCGCCGTGCGTGAATTTTGAGACTCTGGCGCTGCGCTCGAGGTCGCAGGCAATGTTGTAGATGTCGGTCATCATTGCCGGCTTCTGGACGTTGATCTGGTAACGAAGCGACGGCGTCAGCGCTTTTAGAAAGTACGCTTTGCGGTCGCCGAACGCCATTTCGTTATCGTYGATCTGAAGACTCACAGCGTTGAACTTTTCGATGAAATCCGACATGTTGCCCTTGTACGGTATAGCCGARAGTTGGTCACGCAGGTCTTCACCGCGGCCGGCGGTCTCGTGATAGCGATGCACRAGTGCCGTCTCGAACTGGTCCCAGTCGAACGGCGCGCCGTCRGCAATGCCATTCTCTCGGCGGTACTGCAGGGCCCAGACCGCGGCTTCTCCCTTGAGTAAAGACGCGGCCGTCAGACCCCAGTGCTCGCGCGGGGTGTTGTTGATTGTAAAGAGGTCACAGACTTTGGCGATAAAACCCTTGACGTTCTCCGTGACCTTACCCCTAAATTCGGGGTTCGGCGCCTTCAACGGGGTYGGCCTGACATTACCCGTGATCTGCTGGGCAGCGGTTAGCACGCGGCAGCGCTCCCAGAGCTCGTTCCATGCCTGCTCTGCATGGCCGGCCCGTTCCTGTTGGGCCTGTAAATCCACCTGTGCCTGGTGCAGTGCGTCCCTGACAGCACTCACCTGGTCACCCTGYTCCTGGAGATGACGTTGAAGGAGCTCAACGGTCGTGCGGAGCRTCGAGATGTCGGTAGCGGGCAGAGCCGCGTCGCCGGTCGGAGTCRGAGTTGGATCGGCGGACTCCATCTCGAAAACAAAATAAGAAACAAGTAGCTACTACGCGCGGAAAAATGGGCTGGCGGCGTGGACGAGTGAACAGACACCTAGACTATACTACCTAGCTAGGGTTTTTGCCTTTTCTGCTCAGAGAAACCAAACCAAAAATGGAAACTATCCTACTACAAAAGGACTTTCGTACGCTGTGCTGGGAGTTCCGGTTTACCCCGCACTTGCGCAAGTGAGGTTACGGCGTATTTCTCGAACGGAGTCTGAACGGAGGGCGAGAAAGACGGAGGAGAATTCTGGTGGATTGCGGGCAGAATCCCTCGCCTTTTTATACCTGAGGCGGGATTCTGCCAAGACTATCCTAACAACATCCAGGCACCGGGAATGTATGAAACCGAATCAGAGGACAATAGGACTCGTTTCCTATTGTCGTTGTGTGCCTGGACGGCGCGCACTCGCGCTGCGAGCGCGCGGCGGCTTCGTCGGAGTTGCACGGCTGCAGCTCGGACTCAAACACCAACACGGATCCGTTTTCATGCTCCGAAGCCCGTCTCGTGACGCGCAAACGACGGCTACACCGACAATCTGTATGCCGCAGCGCCCCCCTCGCTTGAGCAGCCCGCCGCTTGAGGCAGCCGTCGGTTGGAGTTTTGCTTTGGCGCACGGTCCAGCTGCCACATGATTTAAATACGGGATGGGCATCTTCACGGTGTGTCCTCCCCCATATCTCTACTTATTTCTCCTTTAATGAGCGAGCCATCAGACAGCAACGTCCTACAAGGTGCCCGTAGGGTAGCTGCTGGATCTTCCAAGGTCCCTCGCGTTGTTTCGTCGTCCTCGGGCAGGCCAGCGCAGCGTGGTCTCGCGGTACACCACCCGACCAACATCAGCAACTTCCCTCTCCCACTGCACGCTGCCTACCCGGGCCCGTTTCCGTGGCCTCCCCCAGGACCTATGCCTATGTCGCTTCCGCCGGGATTTTTGACACAGGCAGGAGTGTACATGCGGTTCGGTGCAGCGCCTCCATCGCATGTTCAACGCTCGGGCGCGCATGACTCGTCTACCGACGAGGATTCCAGCCGCTCGACCTCACGCACACCCGCTGCTACGCATAGGACGAGTGCCGTCGCGCCCGGGCTTCGTCACGCTCCATATCACATTGCTGGCGACACCGCGGTCTCCGTCGGCGGCGCCTCGAGGCCCACCTCTTCCAGCACCCATGGCAATGACAGCATCGATCCCCGCGCTGTTGTGCTTTGGCAGCCGCCTGCAGTCACCGACAATCCAGCTCTCGCAGTCGTGCGCGGACGTCAACTCTCGCAGGTGTCCGCGGCGCAGGTGCCCGCGGCTGCGAGTACTTCTGTTCCTACGCCATACCGACCCATCGTGCTTCCACCCACGCACACCGACCCCGACCAGGCCTTCTTCGAGGATACCGACGAGGAGGAGAAGCAGGCCAGGAAGGACGGTGCCCAGGTCACAAAGCGCAAGAGTGAGTGCGGCAGCGCCGCTCATCAGGTTATGTCTCATGCTTACCTGTGACAGACACTGACTTTCATGTCTATGCCACCATGAAGTATCCCGAGCCTGTGGCGTCAAACCTGAAGACCTTGCCCAAGACAAAGAAGACGACGCAAACCCTTGATTGCGCGCTCTTCAAGAAGTCGCGCAGTGTCTTCCTGGACGACATCCTCACCGCTCACGGCATCAAGACCCTCTATGTTCCATCTGCCGATGGGCCTCCATTTCTCCTTTGGTTTGGGTACGCTTTGCTGACATGTGTCTGATATGTCTCTGAGCGTTGCAGAGCGTCCAAGAGTCAGGCACCCACGATCCGCACGGACGACGAGTTTGTCCGGGCCATTCGGCCGCTCCTCAAGAACCGCGTTACGCACAAGAGCCAGGCATTTTGATTAAACACCAGCGTGAAGAGGGGCCAGTTTTGATTAAACATAAGCATTAAGATGTGCCAGCCAGATAATGGTCATGGAAATGGAGTCTATTTAATGGCTTGTTCATTGCCCTGCTCGCTGGCCAATAGAGCTTGAATCAGTATCCGGAGGTAAAATTTCCTCGGATTGATAATCCAAGGCGTGATTAATCAAACCAAGCTGGAATAATCAAGGTCATCCTCATGGGCTGTAGCCTGCGGATTTCGCTTGTTCGTTCCATGTTCACTTGATTGATCAACTGGGATTTCGTCAATCAGTCTCAGTCGTGACCCCTGCAAGCTGTCACAATCAGTGTTGTGTATGACAGCTGTCACCTTCCACCGACAGCTGTCGACCCGAGGCAGCTGTCGGCTGCGTGCCACTCGCAGTTCAATCACAAGTGCGCAGATGTTTAATCACAGAGCCCCTTGATAATCAAAGCCTCAAGCAAAGGCATTTACCCCGCAGATTGAGTGTGATTGAAAAGCGTCGTTTCGATTGATCTGTGTCAATTTGATTAATCAAGTGCGGTTCAATGAAGCAAAAAGGGGGCATCGAAATGTTGATAAAAGGTTGTCCACCTTGCGCCTTGAACCCGCGGTTGCCAGACACAAGCTCAACAACTGTCCACTTACCGCTGCACCACCAAACTGCATACAGTCTACCGCACAAACAGCATCATTACAAAAGTGAAATGCACCCGGCACCGGCACCCGCAGCTTCATCTCCACCAAGCTCTTGTTGCGCGAGACTGACCGGGACCGACTACGCAAGCTGATACGGGAGATTATGGAGACCTCGCTGCCCGTCATGTGCCACGAGTGAGCCCGCCGCCGCGCGCCCACCGTTCTCTGACGCGGCGCCGAACCCAAGTGCTCTCGGGATCCCGAGCATCAGCGCGATCGACGAGCTGCGCGGCGAGCTACAGGACGCGCTCGAGACCGAGATGGCCCTGTGCGCCCAGCGGCGCAACGCGCGGCTGCTGGTGCACGCGCTGCCGGCGGACGTCCTGCGCTGCATCGCGGCCCACAGCGCGTTCAACACGCGCGCCGACGCCGCGCTCGTCTGCGCGCACTGGCGCACGGCGCTCGTCGGCGACCGGCAGCTCTGGCGCGACGCCGTCTTCTTCTGGAACGGCTACGGCGCGCTCGACGCGACGTCCGCCGCGGCCGTCGTCCACCGCGCGGACGGCGCGCTGGAGTCGCTCGCGGTGCAGAGCCCGCACGAGCTGCTCGGCGACCCGCTCGTCATGCCGCTCGTCGCGTCCGTCCTCGGCGCGCTGCGCAGCCTCACCGTCGACCTCGTCCCCGCCGACGAGGGCGCGTGGGCGCAGATCTTCGCGCACCCGGCGCCGGCGCTGCAGACGCTGCGCGTCATCCGCTACGCCCTCGTGTCGGTATACGTCCTCCCGCAGACACTGTTTGTGGGTGTGGCGCCGGCGCTGCGCACCGGGACAACAGGTGAATAAGACATTTCAACGAAGCATGTACAAGTTAAAGCAAGAATGTGCTAAAATGCAGGAGGTGCTAAAATAAGAGTAGGAAAATGGAGGCCTAATAACAAACACGAATTGGAATATTCAAAATCCAGCGAGCCTAAGTGCTTACGACCACTCCGCTAAACGGTCATACAAGGTATCTTGTACTTCATTTACATATTGCGTAACCTTTGTCTTCCGGTTCTTTAAACTATAAGTAAACTATGATGTCGCACCCCAGTAACCCAGAAGGTCGTCGTAAGTAGGAATGGAGTTCCAAGCTTCCTCCAACAATGTGGCTGCGGCGGCCTTGTACTCTGCAAAATCATCCTCGGACAAGTCTGCCACTAACCGACACCCCGCTGCTACCCAACGGAACAGGCCTCCTGCTGTGAAGAAGGTCCAAGAGAGCCGCGTCTCGCCGGGACGAAGTGGTGCATTGCCGTGGGTAAGAATAGCGGACATCATGATGAGCAAGTCGCCAGGTCGAAGCTCCATGATGATCTTCGGTTCGACCATGATGAAGTGGCCGGAGGTTCTGTGGTCAAAATCCCCAAGGACAAGCACCGGGCAGATGCCCAGGACGAAGTTCCGTGCGTCGCGGTGGAACCAGCACGTGACGTACGGGCCCAAGTTGAATGTATGCGCCGCGAATGGGAGGTTGATATTGAGCTTGCGCAGCACGTCCGGGACCGTGATCATGCTCTGCAGCTCGCGATATTTTTTGGCAAGCTTTGGGTAGAACATGAAGACGACCGCTGCAGGGCATCAGGAGATGTTCTGACAGACAATAACGAGATACGGACTCTCAACGTGTTTCAGCACCTTCTGAACGTGCTGGTTGGTCAGAAAGCCAATGATGAGCTGCTCGTTGTGCGCCGTCCAGTCCGGTGAGATCTGCGTAGGTTTCTACAAAGAATGATTAGCAGTGACAATAAGCAACACAAGCGGTGCGCACCTTCTGACCTCCACCAAACGATGTCCCGAACGTGAACCTGCTAAAGTCGCCACGTGAGTTTTGGCCTTTGTTCGGCGAGCTGCTGGCCAGCTGAAGAGCCTCCCGGAGCTCATGCGCAAGCTTGGTGACGATGCCGATCGCCTCGCGGTACCATGGCTTCGCCGGAGGAAGCGCCTTGATCGCAAACATCTTGCCATCCTTGTCAAAACAGGCCTGGACTTTCCTACAGCAAATAATTCAGGACTGTGTTACACCCAAAAAATGAACACATACGTCTCATCGTTCGGCACATACGTGTAGTTGTCGCGGCGAACAAGCTTGCGCACCATACGGTTGCACCTTGAATCGAGCGGAACATGGTTGGCTTGGCCGACGACGGAGGACGACGCCAGTTGATTGGCACGATACTTGCTCGGGCCCGTAAAGAAGCTGTGGCCATTGAGAAGCGTTGTGAGTCGGACCTTGGACTTGACTACCGTCACTTGCTTCAGGATCTTGTGCGCATTTGAGCCATAAAGCTTGCGAATCTCGACGTCATCAGGGGACAATGCGCGAGCTTTGCGCTGGGCCACACGCGACGCAACCTGGACCGCCTGCTTCTTCTTGCGCAGTTTGTCTTGTTCGCGCACTTTCGCTCGGGTCTCGGCGTCTTGCTGGCTTCGAGGCGTTTTTGCTTTGCCTTTGCCGCGACGCTTGGACTCTAATATATAACGAGTTAGTTTCTTGTCACAGAGCGGTGGAGGCTACGTACTCTGCGCAGCATGAGCATCGTGCACAACAGCCAGTGTGCCGGGCGGGATGGCGTCGCGCCCTTGGACTTATTAGCAATAGCGACGGGGTCACCAATAACTTACAATATGGAATAGGAACTGGTTCTCGAACGGGCAAGACAGAGGACGGGACCCAGGACCAATCTAACAGCACTTAGCAATAGACTACGAGCTGCATTAAACCACTGACCACGTCTGACGGGCACATCCTCATGCTGCGAGGGAGCAATCACTCCCGGACTTGGGGACGGCTTGGGCCCTGTGCACCGTCGGTTAGGAAATGCTGTAACAATGACATGATACGCTACTCACTCGTCTCTAGCCAGGTGCCAATGCTCGTCTTGGACCGAGCATCCTTGGGTCTCCGCGGCGGCTTTGCGGCGTCCAAAGGGCGAGATTGTTTGGATCGCGGGCAGCTCTTCTTCGCTAGCGGACGCGCTCGCTCTGATCAAGAATATTCAGTGAGTGGCATGCGTGAACCTAACCCATAAACTTACGAGGCTTTTGGAGGCTGCCTCCAGCGACCATGCCGCCCATGCGCTGTCGCAGAGGGGCTGTATCGGCGTCAGACCCAGCACCTAAGACGTCTGCCTCGTCGTCCAATCCACCCCAGCTGTCGTCGGAAAAAGTTGCCCGGTTGCCTTGGGCTGTGTTGCTTGAGAGGGAATTGACACGGGCAAAACATAACTCACGAATGGGATCCGAACTATCGGAGCTCGGCGACCGCACGCGCTTTCGAACGCCCGGCTGCAAGACTAAAAGTGCGCATGTGTGAGCACGATGTTGAGTGCACTGGGAGCAGCAACTGACCTGTATTGGCATAGGCGCCATCAAGCTTCCATGCCGTCTTTCGGGCCAGAGAACGGCGACCTGTTGCAGCGACGAGCAGGGCAGGTATGCCTCGCGGTACCTCTGCAGTACAACGTCAGAATGGAACGGGCGCAGCAAGACAGGAAGGCTCACGACGCGAACGGAGGCTGTACGACTGGTCATCCACCGATGCATAGCCATCATCATCATCTGAGTCTCCCTCAGACGGGATGTCGACGTCGGACGGGACATAGTCCGAGTCCGAGGCGGGGTCAACCTCAGACTCGGCATCTGAGTCGTTGCCGAGGTTGTACGCAGAGTATGGCTGTGCGCGGCGAGACGAAGGTTGGCGCTGAGCCGTAAAGTCCGATTTGCTTTGAATTTTCGTGATGTGCTGGTGGAGCGAGAGGACGTCCGCGACCGCGACGGCCAGTTCGACCCACTCCGTGAGCTTGTCCCATTTGTCCTCACGCGACACATCGTTCTCGGCATTGCCGTCAGCCTTGAGCATGGCGTCGAGGTCATCTACTGCCGATATGAATACCAAGGCGAGGCCACGGACTAGAAACATACCGCTGGCAATCCCTTGGTCGGCGTTGCTGTCTTCATTGGGAGCAGAGGCTGCGCTTCGGGTGATCTGGTCTGCAGCTACGAAATCCGGGCAATTAAGGCGATGGGCTTAGGCATGGGGAGAAAAAAGGCACGTACCGTTCCCATCGACGTTCGCAGTAGAGGGTACGCGAAGATCGCCTGCTGCATAGACAAGCCGAATGAGCGTACAGTGAATGGACCAGAATATTACAGATGCTTACAGTGCTCCAAGCCGGTGCCCACTGGCTGCTTGGCCGAGGTTGACGAGGCTGACATGAGGGTAGGAGTGCAAAAAGCAGAGCGGGCGCACCGAGCAAGATCATGACGGTGATTGATGCCCAACGTCGCTGACTGAGCGAGGTGCTGCGGGCAACCACATGCTGCACAAGCCATCAGTATATATGCCCTCTGCCCAGCCGAGACAGACTCACATGCCCAGCGAGCGCACGAGCAGCCACTTCGGCGCACGACGCGTTCCAGGTATCGTCACCGGCCAGGAAATGGCCCAAGTAACATGTATTTGGAAGGCAGTGCGGCAATGCAAGTTGTTGCGATGGTGGGTATGCCGCAAATGGGCGCGCGGAAGGCGGGAGTGCTGGGCGAGGGCAGGTTGAACCGTTCGAAGTTCCGACAGTTCCGTTCAACCTCAACCCGATATCCCACTGCGAGCATACCTGAGTCAATTCTTGACCGTTTCGCAAAATTTTTGCTCCTTCAGACGCGCCTCGACGATGCAAACCCAAGGAAATATAGCAGATTTTCAAACGAGGTGCGGTCATGCCTGCGCGTCGTCCGATGCGATTGTCAGCTCAATTCCTTCATATCTCCCTCAGTTCTTCGCCGTTTCGCGTGATACCTACAGCGCTGGATGCGCCTCGATGGGCCCCATCTGACTGCATACAACGCGTGTGTACGCGAGGTGCGTGTGCGCGCGCACAATGGCCGATGAGAATGGTGTACTAACTTTGAGCATATCTAGCTCAAACCCTGGCCGTTTCGCGAGATCACTGCAGCGTTGGATGCGCCTCGATGAGCTCCATCTGACTGCATACAACGCGCATGCACGCGAGGTGCGTGTGCGCGCGCACAATGGTCGATGAGAATGATGTACTAACTTTGAACATATCTAGGTCAAATTCTCACCGTTTCGCGAGATCACTGCGGCGTTGGATAGCCCTCTATGATACCTATCCGACGATATAGGACACGCCTACCCTCGGGGTGCGTCTATTCGATAAGTCCGGCCGATGTATTAAACTAACTGCGAGCATATCTAGGCCAATTCTTGACCGTTTCGCAAGGTCCTTGCAGCGTCAGATGCGCCTCGACGATGCGAACCCAAGGAAATAAAGCAGGGTTTCAAACGAGGTGCGGTTATGCCTGCGCGTCGTCCGATGCGATCGTCAGCTAAAATTCTTCGTATCTCCCCCAGTTCTTCGCCGTTTCGTGTGATCCCTGCAGCGCTGGATGCGCCTCGACGAGCTACATCTTACCGCATACAACGCGCGTGCACGCGAGGTGCGTGTGCGCGCGCACAATGGCCGATGAGAATGATATACTAACTTTGAGCATATCTAGCTTAAACCCTGGCCGTTTCGCGAGATCACTGCAGCGTTGGATAGCCCTCCATGATACCTATCCGACGATATAGGACGCGCTTACCCACGAGGTGCGTGTATGTAAATAGGCCGGCCGATATCTCAAACTGATTGCAAGAATATCTTGGCCAATTCTTGACCGTTTCGCAAGGTCCTTGCAGCGTCAGATGCGCCTCGACGATGCGAATTCAATGAAATACATCAGGTTTCTACAGGAGGTGCGTTTATGCCTGTGCGTTGTCCCATGCAATCACCAGCTAAATTCCCTCATACCCCCCTCAGTTCTTCGCCATTTCGCGTGATCCTTGCGGCACTGGATGCGCCTCGACGGGCTCCATCTACCTCCGCCTGCCTGGACGCAACACTTCTGTACGCGAGGTGCGTTTATGTGCGCGTGATGGCCGATGAGAACAGCGTAGTAACTTTGAGCATATCTAGCTCAAACGCTCACCGTTTCGGGAGATCAAAGCAGCGTCTAATGCGCAGTCAAGAGCTCTATCCGAACCCCCGTACTCACTATGCAATCGGCCGTTTAAAACTTTTGTAATGTCCAACGCCTGTACAACCAATATATTCCTTTGTTGCTCGCCCAACCTGCCACCTGCACCGCTTGCTCTGACGATGCCGCAAATGAGAAACCGTGATATCACTCGAAGAAATTGCCACGGGTACCATGTGCACAGGGCTGAAGTATCCAGCTGTCCGTGTCGCTCGTGGGCTCGTCGCGAATGATGACAACTCGGACAAACCCGATTCAACCTGAAGTTTTGCCCTCCTGCTGTGGGGGTCACTTATTCGAACATATGCATCCCGGCATGGCACGCCATGGCCAGTGCAAAAACGAAGTGATTGTCGCTGGGTGAGTTAGCAGCGGCCGTTGGATTGGGCACCAATGTACACATACAGCCCGGTAGGTTTGCGCAACCACAGGGCATCGGCGACTCAACCCATTGATTAAAGGGTGTTTTTTTCAGTTTGACTGATGCTATGGCCAGGCATTCTCGTGCTCATCTTTTGAGCTTTTCAACAATTGACGGTTTTAATACCTACGCACGCACAGCGCTGCCGACGACGGCGCACATACTTTGCCCTCCCCTACAACGTTTGTAGATTGAGCCACCAAGATCTTAGCTATCTCATTCTTGAGCGAAGCACTCGCTGAGAAGATTCTCGAGCTCCTATCAACTTCTATGTAACTGTGTTGTTTTCCGCGAGCTGTTGAATCGCGTCAGCGCAACATCTCGTGCTCCCATCCGACCAATAAGCATCTTGAACATTTTCCATTGCAGTGTTGAGCTTTTGCCAGTGACTCAGCGCCCATAACTGATACTTAAATGCTCCGACTATTAAGGTACTTGAATTGCTCTCCGATGTCCTTGGGCAAGGTGGATAAGGGACATCTGCATAATTTGCCATTGTCTGCATCGGGCTGCATGGGCGGAGACAGGCAGAATATGTACATGCTAATAGAAGGTCCACTGATAATCATATTTGCGGTCTGGGCTGTTATCAGACTGGCTGTGAAATCGCACAGGAATAATGCGTACCATCCTTTGCCCTCACCCTTGTAGATGCTGGCGACGCTGTGTTCATGTTGTGGCGCAGGTGCTCGGCAGCAGTACATGCTCGTTGTGCGTCCCACTCCCGCTGTGCATATATAGATGCCTGTTTGAGAGCGTATGACCTCCGTCCTTCGATACTGTTGGTCGGTTTGGATACCACTGGCAGGATCGGATAGTCTACAGTCTGCCGTGCCGCCAGAGAGGTCCATATTGCACGCATGTGTTGGAACGTGCGAAGAGTTCGTTCGAGCTCTGCGTGCAGAATGTCGACCTCCTCGGCAAAGCGGTCCCTGTTCGCACGCGACCTAAACCAACGTACGCGGAGCTCTGAATAGTTTCAGCTTCAACCCTTGCGCGAACAGACGATGCTACACCATACCTTCCTCAGTCAACCGACTGAGATCCTTAGCTACTGCTTCGTCGGCGTCACGGTCGCCACACCAGTACCAAGGCTGTGGCCGCTGGCTCTCACCCAAGCCTTCAGGGTTACCGGCATGAACATGCAGGTGCGTGAGCTCGGTATCCATGAGCGGTTTGTACGAGCGCTGATCGTCCTGCTGGACACCGAGGTTGACCATAGCCTGAAAATGGCGTCGGTACGACGCAGCGTGGCGATCGATCTCTTTTGCGTTAGCGGATATTTGATTTTCGGCCCTGGTGCCCTGTCGCTGACCGACGACGTTCTGATGCTTCCAGTTGAGGAAGGCATTGTATGCATGAATGGCCGCTCGTAGGCGTGCGAGCGACTGGTTAGCGCAGGCACGACGAAGTACATACTCGCGGTCCGCAAGGTCTGAGAAGCCAAGCCGTGCGCGCTCCGTACGATCTGCCCATTCCGAAGGTGTGTTCAGCAGCTCGTCCTCGGGGCAGCCGAAGTCCTCATCCAGTAACGTTGTGTAGTCGTCTGATGGTGTGGGGCCCAGGGCTGGCATATGAACCTGTTGCAGGAGTCTGAAAGTTGTGATGTCGTCTCGGAGCTCGCGGCGTCGAAGGCAGAGGTCGTGCTGCTGCTCTCTGCTAAGATATTTCGGAAGCCTTGTCATGTGCTGCTGCAGGGAGACCCTATAATACTTGGGTTAATCCAGAGTGTTGATCCTGAATTTCTACGCACTGGTTTGCTTCAATATCAAGCGCTGTGGAGAGAAAAGCTGTCGGGCAGAATGCTGCAGAAGGCCCGTCGTTGGTTACTTCTGAGGTCTTGTGCTGATTAAGGCGGCTAAGAGCGTCTACGACGTCGCGGTATTTTGGCACTGTGATATGTTATTCATGTACTGTACCGCCTGATTATGAGCTGCTCACGCTTGCTTCGCTCCGCCCTGTACACGCTCCGGACCTCGCCCCCGTCGAAATGGGGTGCAGTGGGCAATTGCTCCCAGATTCGAAATTTCTCCACGCCCACAGCGAGGGAGAAGGCGTCAAAGTTGTCAATGGCATCGTCGCGCTTTTTGTAAGACTCTCGCAATTTCGACAATAAACCAGGAGCTTCGAGAATCAGCAATGCTCAATCCTCAATAGACGCGAGCACTAACCCATCTGAATGACCTTGCGATAGTTCCAGTCCCCGTTGCTGTCATCGTAAGTGTCTTTCCGATGGCCGGGGTTTTGGTCGCGCGTAATTCTGGCGGTGTCATTGCTGTGGGCCCACGGGCGCTCAACACCTTCCCCGTCGGTTCGACCACAGTACCGAGTGTAGTTAAGCGAGAACTGATAGCGACAATCCTCCTTGTGACCCTGCAGATGCAATTTTGGTACGAGGACTGTCATGGGTTCAACGATCGAAACGAGTTCCGGAAACATAGAAGTAAACCGTGCCACGAGGTTGACGCCGTACTGACAGCCTTTGTCGCAGGTGAGAATCCGGTTCAGCATCGGATGCGGGTTGGTTCGAAGGGCTTGAGCCACAGCGTAGTCCAGGATTCGGAATCTAGTGCCCGTGTGAGTAGCTACATGACACGCAATGCCGGTAAACTCACTTTTCACCCAGTTCCAGATCAACCATGGAACTGGGAACGTACAGGCTGTGTCTGATGCAAAATACCGCTACAACGCCGGCGACCTGGACTCCTTTCCGCCGGGTAACAGATTTCATGCTCTTGAGGTTTGCCCAGGTCGATTGGTGCTGGTTAGGGCCGTAAACACACTGCACATATGAAACTAAAGATAAGCACAAACCTCTTTAGGATCATCGTGAACGTGCTCCTTCATGAAGCTCGCAAAGGCCTCGGTCTCCGTAAAATAGCCTTGCCCATCGAGCAGTGGCCTGTCCTTGGTGTCATGTCTCTTCTTTTTTAGTACGGCGTGGAAGTTGCCATCAATGCCAAGATAGACGGTGTACTCGTGGCTACCTCATTTGAGACTCTTGATTGATAAGGTAGCAGAATTCACATACCGATTGTCGTCAGTTACACTCTGCTCCCAGTCCGATGGCAGGTTCAAACCTGGTTGAGGGCAGGCGGGGCAAACCACAGCGACCGATGTGCTCTCGTTAGGAAGCAAGTCCGAGATTCCTAGCGCCTGTCCACTACGTTTCAAGCTCATCAGGGACCGCCACTCTCGAGATACGCGCAGGAGGTCCTCATATCTGTCCTGATCCTATTTCAGTCACGAATAACATGCTCAATCGAATTTCTCACCGGCACACCGTCAGGTCGCGTATTATCAGTCAACCGTCGAAGTACTGCCCAATAGTCAAGCGCTGATTTACGAGACTGTAGACTGTCCAAGTGGTAATGGTTGAGCAGTTCGAACGTGAAGACAGTAGCAGGGGAATCCCATGTAGCGGGGTAGAGCGATGCACCAAGAAGTTGCAGTGGGTATGCTTTCCGTGGTGCACATTCACAAAACACAACGTTCATTTTGTGAACACCGTTTATATGGACTGCAACCAGCGAAGTCGATGCGAGAGGTGTGGCATTTGGGCATCGCACACCGCCGTGCCCGAGGCAGACAGTAACGGATAGCTTCTGGAGAGAATACCGCGCAAAGTAGGATCCTGCCCAGCGCTCAACGCGATGTAGAGGGGAATTTTCATGCGTCGATACCAGGCACACACTGCAGCAGGGCACAGCGTTGACGCAGTCACGGCATCGGAAGTCCCGAGGTCCACCAGTAGAGCAACTGCATGGTGTTCCAGCCAGTGGATGGAACTCGTGCGCCAGAAGCGCCTCCAGGACCACATGACGGCGCTTGAGGAACTCCTCCATTGCCGTGCTCGTGGGCTGAATAGTTCACATGTGTAAGCAAACCGCAGCACAAATACCACTGCGCATGGCTCACCTTCCAATGCGAACTGGGTGGGACGGGGGGGACCTCATCCTCTCGAGCCTGGCCCTCCAATCGTGATTCAGCTCTAGTCAGACGATTCTGAACTGACGAAGCCGGCGCTGTGTCCATTGGCGCCGGTGCCACACTTGGAACGGGATTTCGAGAAACTGGCAGGCGCGAATTGAGGTAGACTTCCTCGTAATCGACCAGCGCATCGTCCGCAAAGCTAGGCCCTTCGTCCTGGCACCACGACGATTTGACCGTGCGACGTTTCTTCACAGCACGATTGTCCGCCATGGTTGTGTGGGGCAGAGTGACGATACGGCTGCAATAATGTGCATCCAAACTTCTGGCTGAGCTCATCCGACGGCATGAAATGCATCAACAGCCATTTTTATAGTTCTATCCTACAGGGCAATTTTTATGTGTAGAGAGAGTACACGCGAGCCCAGACAGAATCAAGTATACATATGATGCAGCGGCGGCAAGAGAGCGTGAGCAGAATGAAGATCAGTGCCTTTGGCGCGACGACCCAGCCTCAGATGCAGGTGGGCCTTCCCAGGCAGCGCGACGACGACGATCGTGGCGCTGTCGGAGCGGCGTGTGGTCATCTTCATCGTCATCGTCCAGCACCTCCACTGTAGGCTCGACCGTACGCTGCGCAAGGCATGCATGCACGAACGCACTCCAGGTTCCTTTGGGCGAGTTGCCCGCGCCGCTGAACGTGTCGCGCAGTTTCTTTGGGGAGGTGGTGATGAAGCCGCTGCAGATGCGAAGCGTCTCCAGGTCGTCCAGGTGCGGCTTGAATTCGAACAGGCACTCAAACGCGGCGGCCTCCGACATGGGCTTGCCATCTGCCCCTGCGACGAAGCCCTTGAACACCCGGATGCGGTCCGCCATGTCGCCGTAGTAGAGCAGCGGAAAGCCGTTGGCGCCGTCCATGGTCTTCGCTCTGCAGCGGAGCAGGCCGTTGCTGATGGAGATGGGCATCGCGCTGTCGTTTTGGACCCATTCGTTGTCCTCGTTGAGACACTCGAGGGTGGTGCGGTCCACTTCGTGCAGGTGTAGAAGGTCCTTCGTGCGCGGGCTCTGGTAGTCCAGCGTGACACAGCTAAACCGGGTGATGACTGTAGCCTCGACGGAGAAGTCCTGAAGTTTCATCAGTATATGTACAGTATCAACGCGTTGAACTGTGCTGCGCACCCTGTCTGTGAACCTGAGGTGGACAGTGGCTTCACCTCCAAAGGCAGGTGCTGGGACCTGGTCGCGGCCTGCAGGTGTGCGAGGGGGTTGGCCTTCTGGGACTTGGGCCCTGTGCTTGTCATGCTCGCGCTGACCACAGGGGTCGGCGAGCTGCAGGCAGTGGGTGCGGCAGAATTTGCGCCCACATCCTGAGTTGACCGGCTTGCGACAGGCCGGGGCTGAGCACGTAACATGACGTGGAACGACGCGGTGCCTCGGTGCAAGGTAAGTGCGGGCTGTAAGCTCGACCTGACCGTTGACTTCGATAGCGACACGACCGTGACGATTCACAATGCACTAGACGGGTCAGCTTCAAGTCAAACGGTAATAGTAGTGCGTACACGGTACTCAACAGTGCCATCACAGCTGCTTGACGGGTATAGCACCGCGTTGCATCCTGGGATTGGGCAGGCAATGACCTGGAGGGGAGTTGCGCTGCGACGTGGTGCTGCACGCCGGCCGAAGGACCTATTGGAAAACATTGTGAGTGGGCAGCAAGGGCGTAAATTTGGGACATCACCTGAGCGAAACTGGGCTGCTGGTATAGAAGGCAACCACAACGTGCGACGGTCTGCACCAAGCCGGGTTCAAAGCCCGTTCCGGCCGCAGATCCAACCTTGGCTATGACTGGGGGCGGGCTTTTGCGACGTTCGATAGCCCCTGGCCGAAGGGCCCGTGCCACTGGAGCCGAAGCCCAATCTGTGCACGAGGTGTTCTCGCGATACTGGGTTGCAAAGGGTCCCCAATCCCGGCGAACGCGTCGTGCCCCGAAGTGGTAGCTCGTGCGCTCAGAGGGGATCAAACAGCCATCAAAACTGAAGCACCGGCTTATATACCAGCATGCAATTGATGATCACTGTTGATCGACGTGTTTGGTGGCTACGCAAGTACATTGGGTCCTTCCAAGTCTGCAAGGAACTGCTCTGCCATACATCTGAGTTCGTGGCTGAATATTCCTTTGCCCTCCATCAGGTACGGCTGCAAGATCTCCGGCTCCAATCGTGACGTCACCATCAAGTATTCATTGTCGCCGGATCGTCCATCAGGCAGGACGCCTTCGTAGCCCACCGAGAGCCAATGCGTATGTTGCAGATGTGCAACTAATGTTGCAATGTCTGGCTGGCTGAGTGCTGGAACATCGCTGCTGATTCTGCCCAAGGTCGTGGTATAGAGGTTGTAAAGCGTCAGAAAAGTCGGGAAGCTTGCATGCTCCGGGTGGGAGCCAGGGGGCATCCCCGGGCATGGAAAGCCTCTATCCGCGGAGATCATGCCCATCCACAGGCTGTACATGATCGCACGATCATGTACAGGCAGTAGTTCCCAGTCCAATGACGATGACGTAGCTCCCTCGGCCGAAAGTGACCAGCCAACCGGGCGGGTTGGTTCTCCAGGTGCGCCCTTCTGTACATCTGCACGGTGTTGAGCGTATGTGCGCTGACGGGCTTTGTTGTCCTCGTGATTCCTTTCAGGAAATTCATTATTGTGCAGATGGTATCTTGTGAGGCAAACGTACTCCAGGTACCGGGTACGACGCTCCTTACGTTTGCGAGCTGCGCCTTTCTTCTTTATTGGCATAGGCCGGGAGCCTGGCATTGTGGTCGACATTTCGACAGAAAGAGGCGTATTCAGGGTGCTATAGCCAGAACAGCAGCTAGGGTTTCCCGAACACGACTGCAAGCGAGGAAGGCTGAGTTAACCCGCAAACGTGCAGATCACATGAGGAGCTCAACGTCGGCCATTCCCACGGTGCGTGCAAGTTGCCAAGGTGGCCTCTGCAATGATTCCGGGTGATCAGCATGACTTCTTTGCCTGTGGAGTTTACGCAGGGCACGGCAGACGGCTGATTTATTGTCTGCCAAAGTCTGAAGCCTCTCATACCGTCTCTCCTGCAGCTCCCCATGTCTCCCCAAGGTGTTCTCAGTGACGACTTCGAAAAGTGGGCAGACTCTCGCCTCCGTCCACTCTTGGATGCAAAACGCGAGGACGCTCGACTGGGCACCGGGAGGAAGCGCAACTCCAAGTTCGGCGAGCTCCTCAAGTATTACATGGCCGAGTACGAATTGCTACCTGTCGCCAAGTCGACGCATGCGAATAACCTTGGACCGGATGGCAAGCCTCAGTCCACCGACGGGGAGCTTAGAAAGGCACGTTTGATTTTTTTACAGCGGCCCTCGCATTTCGGTTATGGTGTTCAACTGCTAACAATCTTCGTAGAAGGCCGACAGGTACTTGCGCAACCACAGCAAGGACTCTTCCTGCAAGCTCCGCAACTTTGAGAGCAGCGGCGCACTCTCGGCTGATAATCCGTACCGTATCACGAGCGCCATCGAGCTATGGGCCGGAACCGACAAGGCACGCATCCGCGCCCTCACGTGTGCGGATATAGGCATCCCCGTCAACACCGCAGCCGCCGAGCTTCCTCTCGGCTTTATCGGAGCTCGCAAGAAGGTCGTCAAGCGCGAGTTTGGTCTTCTTCCGGCGGTCGAGCAGGAGGAATTCCACGTGTTGGCGCAGGAACGCAAGGAAGCTGCAGCCCTCGAGCATGCAGAGCCAATGGTGGTTCAAGAGTACGTTGTACCGGCGCACAACTATGTCATATTGCTGAAAAGCTCTGTTAGTCGCCAGGAGAACTTGGCTCAGAAGCTTGCGGCACTCATGGACAAGAAGTTCACCCACGCTGGGCTTGGCCGTACGTTTGTTATCCAGTACAGCGGGTTCTTCATCGGAGAGGAAGATCGCTGTGTGCACCGCTTCCGGTAAGCATTTGAATGACGCACTTGCAGATTTGTGTACTGATTTGATATCCAGTGGGCAGTCAGGATCGTATGATGCGCCTGCATGGCATGAGACACCTGAGTACCAGGCGAACGTGCTGCCACCGTGGACTGAGTTCGTCAGAGCCCAGACAACAGGTATGTGGTGCACGACTCAAATATGACCTCGACGTGCTGACATTGTCATAGGATACGTTGCACCAAAGCTACCCAAGCTGCCGATGGAGCTTCCAAGCCGGGCCTTGCTGGAATATCGGAACCACCTCAAGGGATTTTTCGAGTTAATGTTTGACTGTCAGTATCTTCCATTGCATGCCGCATCTGTATCTGACAAGACATAGTCGCGGTCGATGCCCCCGACCCGATAGATGGAGTCCAGTTCTGGGACGACGTTTCCGAACGTCCCGACGATTTCGTCTCGAGCGACCGCATCCCCGAAGGAACCCGTTTTGATGATCCGCTAAAACTGACCGATGACGAGTTTACTCGGCTTTACATTCACGTGCAAAAGGGACAGGCAAAGCGACGTGAGGTGGACTCTGCCAATCGTTTCATCTACGAGAAGTCTGCTATCGATGCCGCCGGTGCAGCCCATCGCGCTCGTCGCCTCAAGTTGGCGCAGGAAAAGAAGAGGTGCGGCAGGCCCTCATTGCAGTATCCCGTGTAGTTCATCGTTTGATTATCTAGGTTGGGCCCTGCTACAACGCCGGGCGCCCAGCCCCATGGGGATGAGCTACGGTCCGGAACATCCCCAACCCTGCACCCAGAGCCGCCCATTCCTCCCCCGGCACAGGCGCCTGTGCCCCGCGTGGCGCCAGATGAGACGGAAGCGCCGGCGTCAACAGATGCCGCCCGAGCGCCTTCGGCTGCAGACACTGGCCCGGGAGCGCCTGCGCGCGCTGATACCGAGGCGCCTGCGGGTACTCCTGCCGGAGCGTCTTCTGCTGCCGGAGGAGCGCCCAACGACGTCATTGCTGGCAGAGCAGTCGCCGGTCCGATTGCAGATGCAGCTGCGGGCGGAGCGCCGGTGCAGCCGGATGCTCAAGGTCGCAAGCGCAAGTAAGTAGATCACTGTACCTTTGCAATAAAAGCTAACCATTGGGATGCAGGCGTCGCAATTCCATCCCTCCCCTCCCAGAAAACGAGGTACCAGCGGAGGGTACAGGCTATAATACCCGCAACCGCAGCACTCGTCGCCCCGTCAATCCCGCTGCAGCTGCGAAGAAGAATCGGAAGTAACTTTGTATGACTGTACACCGCACTTAGAAGCACTGCAATAGACGACTCCATTCACCGTGAACATGTTTCATTAGTGCACACTTGATTAATCAATTTGAATGTCTCCAATCACAAGTGATTTCGATGGGCCTTTGCTTTACCTGAGATTTTGATTATGTAACTGCCTTTTGATTAATCATTGGTGCATATTGTGCCAAGCCACCGTCATCATCCTTCGTCACGAGCAGGTGCTGGCAGCTGTTAAAATAACGAGAATGAGAACATTGAGCCATGATAACGACGACATGATCGATAATCATGTTCGAACGGGTTGAACACTTGCTCGGAGGATTGCTCACAGGAGCATTTAGTGCACTGTGTGTTACATGGTCTGGTGGCTCAGTGGTAAGTGAGTGGTCGGTTTGCTTGGACTTGGCAAGTGCGGGTTCAAGGCGCAAGGTGGACAACCTTTTATCAACATTTCGATGCCCCCTTTTTGCTTCATTGAACCGCACTTGATTAATCAAATTGACACTGATCAATCGAAACGACGCTTTTCAATCACACTCAATCTGCGGGGTAAATGCCTTTGCTTGAGGCTTTGATTATCAAGGGGCTCTGTGATTAAACATCTGCGCACTTGTGATTGAACTGCGAGTGGCACGCAGCCGACAGCTGCCTCGGGTCGACAGCTGTCGGTGGAAGGTGACAGCTGTCATACACAACACTGATTGTGACAGCTTGCAGGGGTCACGACTGAGACTGATTGACGAAATCCCAGTTGATCAATCAAGTGAACATGGAACGAACAAGCGAAATCCGCAGGCTACAGCCCATGAGGATGACCTTGATTATTCCAGCTTGGTTTGATTAATCACGCCTTGGATTATCAATCCGAGGAAAATTTACCTCCGGATACTGATTCAAGCTCTATTGGCCAGCGAGCAGGGCAATGAACAAGCCATTAAATAGACTCCATTTCCATGACCATTATCTGGCTGGCACATCTTAATGCTTATGTTTAATCAAAACTGGCCCCTCTTCACGCTGGTGTTTAATCAGTGTTCCTGGTACTTTTGCGTTACGCGCGTCGACATTGAGTTCGACACAAAGGGCTGGACTCACTGGCAGTCCAACGCAGTAAGTGCTTTGCCTTCGCGGATCCGTCATGCATTAACATTACCATAGGCTCTTTTGACAGGCCAGACAGTTCAGCTAGCTGTTGCGCCTCCGCCACCTGCTGCTGCAAGTACCAGCGCAGTAAGTGATTCTGTCATCTGTGTTCGCAACGGACCTGACGATGTTCCTAGACCCGTGCCTCCGGACTGATGGCTACCTATGGCAGCCGCGCAGAGCTCATGATGAGCATCAAGGAGGCGCTATGGTGCGAGCGGCACCGGGAGCCATGCTTCATCGATGGTCTCGCGCACCACAAGTTGTCCAACTTTCACATCAAGAACATTGCTATTGACATTGTACGTGCCTGCAGTTGGCAATCTGGTTCATCTCTCAATCCAGTCGCACAGGAACTCGGTAGGGGCAGTATCCAACAGCCCGCAAAGGAAACGCTGCAGGCAATCAAACGCACCCGTACATCTTATCCTCGGATCGAGCCAGTGGAGGCGGCCGCCGTCGTTGGTCAGAAGCGCGCGCGCTCTCCGTCCCCGCTCCCACGCTCGTCTTCCCCTCCTGCCGTTCTGGATGATCAGCTCCACATCGCGCTCAACAAATTCTCGCAGGAGTCGCCGCTTCTGACTCCCAACGAGATCCAGACTGCACATGCGGCTCTGAAGGCCAAGAACTACGTACCGCAGGCGTTCATCTCGATCTCAGTGGACAGGGTCGCAGCCGTCACCGGCCTCGACGAGGGCAAGGCTGCAGCGCTCCATGCCTTCTGCGTCAAATGGTCATCGGACGTTGAAGGAAAGCGCAAGCGCCGTCGCCGTGCTTAGACTTCTATCCCTGCCCCTCTATTATAATCCCCTTGCTGTCTCTATTCCGTCCGCCTCATCGTCCTGTCCCTTCCTTATTGAACCTGTCTGCTGGCACCGCTCAGCATAATTGTCATCCATTCCCTACGACCCGCATTCTCATTATACACCCGCTGCGTGCTACGTGCTACATGTAGCCCGAGTTCCGAAACCAAGCAGCTGCCATGTCCGGAGTGATGCTCACAGCAGCACGCGCAATCAAGTTTGGAAGATCTGCGCGCTGGAAGAGCAACGCTTCGTGACGTCGTAGCCAAGCCTTCAATGCTGAGAACGCCTCCTCTATGGGGTTGAGATCGGGAGAGTATGGTGGAAGATACACAAGCTTTGCACCTGATAGCCTGTGAGTAGAGACGGGATGCCACTGCATTCAGTGCATACCACACTCGTCCTCAATCAATGCACGGATTTCCTCTGCGTGGTGCGTGCTACAATTGTCCATGATAACAACACTATTCGGCCCAGGAAACGGGTTAAGCTCCTGACACTGTGCATGTTAGCCTTTAGCTAATGCGGTGAAAGTCTAGCACGACGTACAAGCTCATTGCGAAGGAACTCCATAAGGCGCTCTCGATTGACAGAGCCTTCAAAGATGTCAAGAGCAATAATCCCATCCAAAGTCAAGGCTGGCAGCACAGAGAAGCGTCTGCCCCGAGCCAGTAGTTCCCGCTGCACACATGGTACATTGATCGTCGAGTAGCCATGGCCGCGCCGCGCGGTGCGCTCATTGACCGCACTCTCATCGATGAACACGAACATCGATGGATCCACATAGGTTTCGGTGAACCACGCAAGCCACAGCATCCGCTCGTTGTCGTTCTGTTGTCCCGGGATGGCGTGCACGGCCTTGCGTGTCATGTTGTTACGCTCGAGAATGCGTGAAATCGTGCAGCAACTCGTCCATTCATCCAACTCCTCATCAAGGCGTTGCTGTAGCTCATCGAGATAGAGCGTAGGCTCACGCTGCACCGTCTCGATGAGGAACGTCACTGCTGCGTCGCTCAGAGACGGCGGCCGACCCGTCTTGAATGCATAGGGATTTGTGACCTCCTGAAAGTTCCTCCAGTACTCAATGATGGTATAGATCGTGCTCCTTGAGTATCCCGTGCGCTCTACAATTTCTGGGACTGGCAGTCCCTCGTCAAAGTGCCATTTGACGACACGGCGGCGCATCTGGAGCTGCATCGGCGGGGACATCGTAGTTGGATCCGGCCGGCTCGGCCGAATCCGACTTTGTATTTTTTTCCGGCTGTCCAGAATCATATGACAAGGGCTGTACCAAGGTAGCAGGAATGTCGTGCCACCACGCTTCATGTTGGATCCCCAAACGCTCGCGCAATACATCAATCTTGGCCTTCTTCGGACACTTATGCGCGACGGTACCCGCTGGCTCTAGACAGCCCGGACAGTGAGAAGCTTTTGCTCAGTCTTCGCAGTCATTTGGAGGCGTTCTACGTAGCGCTGCGCGCGGGGCAATTGTAATGATAACCTGGGACTCTTGAACGGTTGGTAATACCGTAATGATCAGGTCTGTTGAATCGGTGCGAATGGGCAACTCTCTTGCTAGGCCCTCATTCCAGAACACCAGTTAGTCGAGCGGCATTCTCACAGCGCGTACTCGCCGGTTCTGCTGAATGGTCTTGGATCAAAAGCTCGCCACCATAGGTACTACGTAGCGCCAGATTCGTAGCAGATTTTCAGAAAACAGCAGACTGTGCAGATACACGACCAATTGTTTGGGGCTTGCAACGCGCGTCCGCAGCGGCGCTTCAGGCGGGCCAGTGTTTGGCAGTGATCTCGCGAAGGTCCTCGACGAACGTTTTCTCGGCATCCAGAGCCGCAAAGTGTCCGCCCTTGGGATGCTCTGTGATATTTGTCAGAGAAAAGGTTGCCACTGTCACGTTCGGCATGCCTTTGTACTGCACAAGTCGCGAGTTACCTGCGACGAGAGCTTTTGGGGCGCCGCTGAGGGTTGATCAGAGGGATGCGCGAATAACAAAGAGTAGACAGAAGACGCACGTGACCTCGTATGGCTGGAAGAGCAAGACAGTCAGTCTGCGCAGACGAACGGGGAAAGCGGGTGCACTCACGTAGCTGCCATACCCCAGCGCGATGCGCTTATCAACCCTCCAGCGCCCGGGGTTATAGATCTGGTCCTGCAAAATCTTATACGAAAGGTGGTAAATCAGGACCGAAGTATGGAAGCTCTTCGTCAAATAATACAGCGCGACGGTCTCGATGAGGTCCTGCGGGTCCAGGGTGTCGGGGTCGCTCCACAGGTAGAATTTCTCGCCGATGTACGCGAGCAGGCCGAGCGGCGTGTCGGACAGCGCGTAGCCGATGGTGAGCGGCTTGGTGGCCTGCAGCTGCATGTAGCCCATGCCCGACTTGTATATGGCGAGCGAGCGCGTGACGCCGCGCTGCTCGGCGGGCGAGAGGACGAGCGAGGTGGCGAAGTTGGACAGGGAGGTGGAGAAGGACGTATACCCCGGGATGCGATGCAAGAAGCCGGGGACCAACGCGCCGAGCCCTTGCAATATTTTGGCGGACAACGGCACACCGACGTACACTGCGGTCCACGAGCACGGTCAGGCAGAACTGTCGAGAGGGGAGTGCGTTCCTTACTGTTGAGGTGGGCGACGGGGATGTGCGCTGCTATGGATGGATCGCAGAACATGGCGCGTCCGATGAAGCAGCCCTGTATTTCGATCAGCAAATAGAGGTCATAAGCTCGCGGACGCGGGAGGATGTGGTGTATCCGAATTCCAAACTCCAGGTAAACTGCCGGCCGCAAGAGTCGCGGAACGCACGCCCGCCAGTATGTCAATGCAGGAAGACGCATAGGCTCAGTGTCATGAAGGCCCGTGTCCACTTAACGGCATCTGCATGCCGCAAGCACTCGCAAGCGCGCGCGCGGTGGCGACCAGGGTCCCAGGCACTGAGCCATCAGACACCAAGGTCGACCCTTGCTCATACCCGTGAGCGAGGGCGTGCATCTCGTCGATTTCGATTTCGACGGAGCGAGTTCGTATTTAGAAGCTAGTGGTTCGGGGAAGAATTGCGGGATCATACGTACCCAGTCGCCGCCTTGAACCGCGTACTTGTCGTACCCAAGCACATCGGTCATCAAGCGGTGGTATATCTTGCCAATGTCGACGAAAGTGAACTCCGCGCGGTGCGGATGCGTGGACCAAGCGTAACCGGGGATCGAGGGCACCACAACATGGAACCTAACAGTAACAGTTGCTGTCAGCGGCAATGGCTGCAGCAGCACAACTGGCAAACGCACGCTGGAGACGCCGCATCGGGCGGGTTGACGAGCGGCTCGATGACCTTGTGGAAATCGTGGAAGCTCCCTGACGCGCGGCGTCGCGTCAACAAACCGAAACGCCAGCAATCCGTGGCCCGGCGCGGACGCACCCGGCCAGCCGTGCAGCAGCACGAGCGGGACCGCATCCTCGCGCGCGCTGCGGGCGTGCACGAAGTGCAGGTCGACGTCCACATCTTCCAGCCGAACCATGTAATGTGGCCAGCGATTCAGCTTGCGCTCGAACTCGTCGATCGCGAACTCGCGCAGCCATTTTTCTCTGACCTGCAGTGCGACACGCATAAGCACGATCCATTTGCTCATAAGCGGCACTGGCAGGCGCGTACCTGCTTGAGCCAGGGCAGCTCGATGCCCTGCTCCCACGACGCCTCGGGGAACGGCGGCGCGTCCGGCAGCGTGCTGCTCTCCAGCAGGTGCATCATGCGCGCCACGTCCTCTCTAGGGAACGAGACCTCGAACTTGCGCGGAGTGGGCATGCCGGTCGCGGTGTGGGACAGAGCCGTGTTGCGCGGAATAAGGACGCGACGTTGCTGTCACAATTTATCAAAAGCGAAGAAGACACCGTGACGCAGTCGCCGTGATATTACGCAGGAAAAATATTGTGCGACTGTCATTCTGGGCGGAGCCAATCAAGGAACTGGACAAGGCCCGTGAGATGCTCGAGATGACTGTTGCTGACTCAGATGGGTGACGGGAAGGACCAGAGAGAGAGACGCGTTGTTTATGTTTGTATCTCCGAAAAGTTCCCCGAAACAATCAAACAACAAATAAACTACCAAAAAAAAAGCAAATGGCGCCAGTTACCAGGGAACCATGTAGTTATCATGTGAAAGGTGCTGAGAGCTCGGACTACCAGTTGCTCTTCCGTGACTTTAGTGCTGGTACATAGGTCATGAAGAATTGAACTTCAGTATTGCTGATTCTTTTAGCGATTGATAATTGAATTTGAAGCACGATTGCGTACGGATGAACGCGCCTGTCCACCCCTAAGCTCTCCTGGATGAGAATGGTATGCGCGTCTGAGACTGGGTCATCAATATGGTAAACCTCGGGTCGGAGACCGTTTAAGTCGACGATGTCGATGACGCCGCGATGAGCGCACCCTCTAACTGTGCCGCCCAGTAGTGTACAGTATAAATACGGAGCCACGCCGCGGCGAGAGAGCCTACCTGCACCAAGCTACGATACCTAACTCAACACTCACCCAGCTCTCTACTTAGTGTAACTTACGAATCAACATGTCCGACGCCGCCCGCCAGAACTTCACCGACAAGGCCCGGGCTGGCGCTGCCATCAAGGTAAGACTGAGCACCCTTCGTTAACCCTCGGACGGACCCCCGCGCGCAGCCCGACTCGCAGAAGTCCACGACCGAGCACTTCGGGGACAAGTAAGTTCGCCGGCAAGGTTCGTCCTCCACTTGCAATTGCATGATGCGGGCAGCAAAGCTGACGCGCCGCCTCCAAACGCCGCGGGCTGGGCGAGAAGTCGTTCGGCGGCGCGAACAACGCGTCAAGGCCAAGTCCGCGCTCGGCATGGGCGACAAGCATTGAGCATCTCCTCTATCACCGGGGGCAAGGGCCGTAATAGCATACCGTATGCTATTACCTTGATAGCATACGCAAAACATACGGCTCTTTGTGCCACGCTCGGAAAATGGAATCTTTTGGCCGAACAATACAAGTTTAATCGACGACGTCAGCAGGTCTGGCGGTCCTTGCAACCCCAGCACGCCAGGGTTGCTGCTACTTTCGATAGCTCGACGAAAAATCAATAACTCAAGACTGACTGGCTCAAAGGTGAGCTCAATATATTTGGCGGCGTTGAGCTCTTTCTCAGCTGCAAGCCTGACAAGGAATACTGACACTCCCGTCACTCCGATTGCTGTCTGCTTAGTGAGTGGTTTGCAGGTCATTCATCGCACTGTTCCTATGAACATCAATTTCTTGAGGCTTCCCCTGTCATACCGTATGGACGTGCACTCGAGCAATGGGCTGTAGACTAGACTGAGAATACCTCACTAACCTGAGGGCAGCCTAAGTGGCACCTCCGACTCTCCATGGAGGCTTCATTGTGCCGTCAGAGATCCCGAGTGGCACAAATTCTGTGTGTTTTCCGTATGCTATCATGGTAATAGCATACGGTGTGCTATTACGGCCTTTGCCCCCGGTGTATCGGACTACGACTTGGATATGTCATGTATATCGCACCTCTTGTACACCCGTTGTATTTTTGAATGAATAATTGACTTACTATCGCCGTTGACGATAATTTCGTTCGGCTGGGCGCCTCAAATTTTTTTTACAACAATTGTTCCTACTGAGCACTCCATCACCTTTCCCTACCCCATCTGGCACCTTCTACCGTTCTGCTGACCTCTTTCCAGGAATCACACTCGTACACCTGGTTACGCTAGCGGCTGTATGTATGCTGAACCCGTTATCGCTTGCCCTTCCCACCAATACAACTTCCTTACGCAATGTTCCTGTCCATCGTCCATCATGCCAACACGAGGCATTCCAGCAATGCGGAAGTAATTTGAATCTCGCAAGATGTGCTCAAGAGCACCCTCAAGAGCACGGACAAACTAAAGCTCGCTTCGTCACCGTACTTACTTTATGAGGATGTCAATGAAGGGTCTTGCGTTGCTTATGCTCGTGAAGGAGGTGGTCAGAGGCTTTGGTGTACGTCCACCGTCCCGACGCGGGTGTGGATGAGGCCCTTGACGTAGCCCTTCGGGAACGACGCCACGGCAGGCCACGGCGTCCTCGTTGAACGTTCTGGGAAATGCCATCCTTGAACGCCTCGCCCAGCGGAAAGAAGTGCGCGACGAAACCTCCTTAACGTGTTTCTCGAGCGCGTAGCTAACTTCAAGTTGTACTGGACGCAGTTGGAAGAGCTGTTGGAATGATTCAATGAAATTGTGCTTTTTCTGATGATCGTGTGACAGTGTTCATGGTCATGTTGTACTTGGTAATGATCATAATTATCGCGAGTATGGGAAAGAACAAGGCCATTCAGGGACAGCTTTGTGTCGCCCGGCTATCCGACTTCGAGAAACCAAAGCTATCGCGGCTGATAACCCTACGCAACTCCATAGACCCCCGCTGAAATTCTTGAGAGACCTTCCGGGCGAGACCACCGACAGTCCTCTTGACCTCCTTCTTTGCGGACCGGGCGGCAAGCTTGACCTCCCAGCTCGCATCATAGACGCCATTGTATACGTCGAGCGAGTTCCTCCGCACACGCTCACCGACCTTCCTTGCCTGCTTCTTGGTGTCGATCAAAATCTCCCTGGCCTTCTCAAACGCCTCGGATTGTTTGATCTTGCGCTTCGTCTCGTAGAACGGCAAGTTCGGATCCGTCAACGTGTACTGCGGTTTGCGCCCCAATGCCAGCGCCTCCATTGACTCCCTCGCACTTTGGATGCAGTTGTTGTACTCCGAGATCAGGTACCGCTTTTGTTCAAGCGCGAGCCCCGGTGACTGAGTGTCGAGTGAGCTGTATGATGCCGTAGACTCGAACGAGAGCCTGCGCTTTCCCGGAGAAGGCGAACGCGGAAGAGGCTTGTTCCTGTCCCCAGGCCTACGGGTGTCAAGTTGGTTCGAGTCCTGCCGACCCCGGGACTGGGTCGGGAATGGAATGGCAGCGACCGTGGTGGACGTTGTAACCCGACTAGGATCGACCTTCCGGAGCAGAAGGGGTACCGAGGCATTCGGAACGGGCTGCACAGGGTGGGGAGCATTGACCGGCTGACGCTGACTGGACCTGAGCAGAGGCGGAAGCGGCACCGATGCCATAGTGGGGGGCTTTTGAGGCGGTAGTGAGTTTGTGCGCGCCAGTCTTTGCAACGGGGCGGTAGCTGCCAATGCATGCTGCCGCGTCCTGAGTTGCAACGGGATGGTGCAATTGATCACGACCCTCATCTCCTCAGAATCGCTCCCCTCGTCCGCGGTCGCGTACTCCTCGTCCGATTCATCCCTAGCCGCAACCGGTTTATTCGACAGCTGAAATAAAATGAGCATGGACTAAGCATCAATATCACACGAAGTGCGCACCTTTGGTTGCGCATGAGGTTGACTCCGAGTTGGGCGGGATGTGGGACGTTGAGACATCGCGGACGTCTACGGCTGTGGTGCGTGTGAGTGCAGAATGGGCGCTGCCTGCAGCGCTGCGGTCCATTTTATACCCATCGACGACCACGATGTAACAAGGTGGCGAAGCGCAGAATGCAGGCACGAAGCGTCGAAGCGTGGGTCCGGCGCACAGGTTCGGACATAGCACCTAGAGCCGAGCGCTATGCTCGCCTGCAGCAGCTATGAGAGGCGTCGAGCTTTGAGCTCGGTGGTGAGAAGACGCACACGCCATGACGTCGTGGTTAACAAGAGCGGAGTCCAAGGACCAGAGTGCTCGGGCCCGTATGGGCAAAGCTAACCACGGTGAGGCGGAAACAAAATCGATCCCGCGTTGCGTCGTCAGGCACAGTATTGTCAGGTACTCAGAGAGTGGATCGCTGTTATACTGTTCAGGAGATAGACAAGTTCACGCGGAAATGGGATGGGAAACAGGCGGAGTTGTCGACGTCAGGGTCCAGGCGGTCATAGATGCAAATATCGCGTAAGGTTGGCTCCAGTCACCAAAAAGTCAGGTCATTCGAAAGCAATAAGCATTAGGAACCTGAGAGGTTGACGACCAAGGACGGGCAGTGAGCTCGGCGTGAAGCAACTGATTACAGTGTGCACGATAACAGGCCAATGTCGATACGGATGGCAAAGAAGAAAAGCTGGTTGGCGAGCGCAAGTTAGCAGACGAGGAGATATCAGCGGGATCTGTGCCTTGGAGAATACCGCTGGAAACGACATTGCGCTTCCAGAGGCGCAGGCACGAGCATTCGAAATAGGACAAGGCGTACAAGTCGGGATCCTAGCACATTCACCGGGGAAGATTCGTGTACCAACTTAGACGCTCTGTCGCCCACGCGGCACGCGTTTCGACAGCGCGGCGTTCCGTGGGCTACTCAGCCATTGCGCAAGTGAAGCGTAGAGATGCAAGGGCGAAAAACTGGGTTTGAATCTCCTGTTTGCGATCGGCCCGGCGTGCAGAGCAGAAGGCTGCACAAACACGAACATGAACGCGAAAGCGGGGAAGCATTAGAATTTTGAATGAGAACGTGCGTAATAGTACTCTAAGGCCAAGGGCAGCGTTGGGTTATTCTAACTACCAATGGATTGTCAAGATAGGAACTTGACTCGAACGGTAAAGAGAGATGCTGCCAGAAATTTGAGGGTAGGGGACAGGTACTTGGACGATGATGGTAGTTGATATCATCTACTTTTGGCTCGTCGAGAACGCTGCCACCAGGTCGGCCGCATCGGCCCGTGTCGCGTGCACGTAGCCTCGTCGTCGGTTGCCTGCATACTTCATGACGATGACATCGCCTTTCCATGAACACGGGGCCTGCGCTTTGGACGTCGTAGCCAGGATAGCACGGTTTTCGGTGGTCGAGCCGGGACAGTACCAGACTCGAAGCGGTTGTCGAAGCCGCTCGGACAACACGCCTCGCGTGAGCAAGAATGATAAAGGCTTTTGTCCGCCGGAGTCGGATGTCCGAAGGAATGGCGAGACGACGGGCTCGGGAGCGGAGTCAGGGTCGGAGGGGGGCATACAGTCGACGTCGACGAGGCGCGGACTCTCCTCGTCTTTCGGAAAGTAAATAGCTTTGAACGACTCGATGGGCGCCGTAGGGGACGCTGGCGTTGGCATCTGCGGGATGGGATACACCTGTTGCGGTGCTGCGTTCTGCGATGGGTACGAAGGGTACGAGGAGGAGCTGGACTGGGGGTACGGGGAGTAGCTGGACTGGGGGTACGGGGAGTAGCTGGACTGGGGGTACGGGGAGTAGCTGGACTGAGGGTCCGGCAGGGCGGGAACGGGAGCCGCAATGGCCACACACGAGAACCGGTGTTGAGGCCAATCCTGCAGCATCCGAGTCGTCAGAATCACAATCAACAGTAGGATAGCCCAGTAAACTCACCGACTGGAGATGTTCCGCGGAGCAGTAGAAGCGGTTTTGGCATCGCGAGCACCAGTTGGTGGTGTACTGCGAGCAGATGGCGCAGGGTCCGAATGCTGTCATGGAAAGCTTGAGAGCGAGGAAGACCTTGGAATGTTTGTCTGGGACGATGAGAAGACGCGCCCTCTATTATAAAGGCCACTGGCGTGGTCGACCACGCACCTCGCTTCATACACGCCTCATTTTGCTTCGAGCCATGGTTTTGACGCATACCACATGCGGTTCGACCACTGCATCCGTTAGTGTAGCGACATTTTCCGCATGCTAGAGATTGAAAAGCTGCACAAGAATATGCCGGCCCTGGCGAAGGACGAGTTTGGAGGCCGTTCCGTCTTGAGGGAGCATAACTTCGATCTTTCGCGCGCCGGGGCACCATCCACACGCTGTGGATGTTCTAAACACAAGTCCCGGAGGCACACTGTCAGATAACTGAAGCGGCGCATCGCGCTTCCTGTGGTGCGCGCACTTGGTGTGAAACCGCGCGGGGCGCGCGCAGAGCTCCACATTGAACAGCCTCTGATGCCAGCAGTTCCGGGGGTAGAATCGCGTAGCTTTGGTCAGTAGTGTAGCAAGAAACCTTCGAGAGAACCATGGGACCTCGCAGTCAATGGCGATGCTCGAAAACAGCGTACCACGTCCCACGCCATGTTTTAATCGCCTTGTCCAATAAGCGTATAGTCAACACAGTGGATAATGTAGTTGGCGCTGTGGTCGACGACGAGAGACCACACCGAGGGGCTTCGGTCGCTTGGTCGAAGAGGAGTGCAACAGCGGAGTCATACATATTTTTCAGCACGTCCAGACAGTCTCCAGGTTGATAAGTAAACGTAAGAAGGAAAAGCTGTACGCGACCGACGGGAACGAGAGACGACGTTGGCATCTGGTTCGAGGTAGCCTGAGTACCGAACGCGAAGGCAGTTGGAGACGAAACGCAGCGAGCTGCACCTTGGATATCAGTGTACGAAAACCACGTTGCAAGTGCCTCCAGGCTATTCTTCACTTGATAAGAACCGGCTAGTTGAACTCTGAGCTTGCAGAAGGCGCTGAGCTCGCGGCATGGAGGTGTCGTGGAAACTCGGGAGAGAGCCGCGGCGCTTGCTTTGATGAGACGGGCGCCTGCGAGCCCGTTTCTTGAACCCGGACCGACTCCCTTTCGCAGCAGCCAATTGACCCGACCGACGCCGAGCACTTGCATCCAATAAAGGCAGCTTGATATTGCCTTGTATCGCGCACCGGCAAGCCCCGCATCCAGTCCAGTCATGCTACCGCACCAACCATTTCCCATCGACACCGGCGTCGGCATCACGGATCTCGAGCCGCCGCCAAGCGCGAGCACCGGCTCTGGCAGCGGGCGCAGTAGGAAGCGGCAGCGCGAAGGCGATTCTGGCTCGCGCACACGCGACGCGGCCAAGAAAAAGAAGGCTAACCGAGCCTGTTTTCACTGCCAAAAGGCCCATTTGACTTGCGACGACAGTACGTCCACGGTCTTGCGTTTTGTTCTCGGTCCATGGCAACCCAGGCTGGGCAGAGAACGTGATACGGCGGAGACGCCGTACCGTTCACGCCCATCCGCTAGAGTTATCAGGAAAGGCAGACGGGCCGTCAGCACTTTTGTACCCGCTGTCATTCCTAGGACTGCTGCCACAGTGCTTCATGGCTCTGTGATTGTGTTGCCAGCCAGCTCAGCTGACGGTATATTTTGCAGGTCGCCCGTGCCAGCGATGTGTCAAGCGTGGCATGGCCGACTCGTGTGTCGAGGGCATCCGCAAGAAGGCGAAATATCTATTGGACGAGGAAGAGCTCGGTCTGTCCTTTGCCGCCCTTACCACGTGCCGCTCATGCCCGAACAGCAGACCTCAAGAAATCGAAAGACCTCAAGGGCCCCGAGGCCAGCGGCTCGGGTTCCAACGTGCACGACCCATGCAAGCGTCTCGTCCATCCCCCTTGCCGCATGACCGTCTCACCCGCCCGTTGATGCTGCTGTAGACCTGGCATCAAACACCAACGACCCGCTCAACAATGTCGTGCTCAACACCACTCACACCTTCGACTCACAGGCCGTCAACCTCGAGTACAGCATCATGTCCGCCATCCTAGGCTCGGGCGCACAGGACGGCGCGGACCCGCAGCAGCAGCAGCAGCCGGCAGCGTGGCCCGCGGCGTACATGCCCTTCACGCCGCAGGACGTGGGATCCACGCCGTCGTTCAGCACGCCGGGAGACCCAGGGAGTGGCAGCTTCTCTGGGGCACCGATGGCGTTCGCCACCCCGTTCTCTGCGTCGGCCGAGCCGTCACCGCCGAAACCGCAGACGCCGCCTCCACCAGCGCAGGCCGAGAAACAGCCCGAAGCGTCGCCCAGCAGGACGCGCCAGAGCGCCGTTTACCGCTCCGTAACGAAGCCGTACGACTACCGCGAGGGGTTCCATTTCCTCATGCGCCACCTGAAAGAGCGGTACGTCCTACCCTCCAATTTGCGCACCGTGGGCTGAGGACGACGCAGCTACGTGAAAAACGACATCCTGCGCATCATTCGCGCGATAGCGATGCTGCGCCCGTCGCTGATCGCGCTGCAGGTGCCGCTGTCGGAGGAGGACGAGGTATTCGTGGAGAAATGCTTCCAGCGCTCCGTGCTCGAGCTCGAGAAGCTCATCTCGTTCAACGGCACACCCACCGTCGTCTGGCGCCGCACGGGCGAGATCTGCGTCGTCGGCGTCGAGTTCAGCGTCCTGACGGGCTGGTCGCGCGAGGAGCTGCTCGGGCAGCGCAAGTTCATCTATGAGGTGCGCGCATTGTGGCATTTTTGTTCGGTCTGATGCTGGTGCAGCTGTTCGAGAACCAGTCGGCCGTCGAGTATTGGGAGCAGTTCGCCTCGCACGCGTTCGAGAACACGCTGCAGAGCGTGCACACACACTGCGTGCTGCTCACCAAGACCGGCGTGCCAGTCCTCTGCGCCTTCTGCTTCAGCATACGCCGCGATATTTTCGACTTGCCGAACATCGTTGTCGGTGCGTGCGCATTCGGATTTCAGACGGATGTTGCTGACGCCGATGCAGGTCAATGGCTGCCGCTGTTATCTTAGGTTTCGGATTTACAAGTGCTCGGGGATTCGTTCCCCTTTATGTATAGTATTCGCTACAGCAAATCGTCGCGCTTATCACAATAATCATAGCCTGCAAGTTCTCGAAGTAGGCGTCAAGCCTGGGAGTCCGTTCGCCAGATATGAAGGCGGATCGCGCTGCTGAGCGGCGGCTCGACGGCCCGCAGCCGCCACGGTCATGTGCCATGACGGCGAAGTCTCTGGGGTTGGTCACGGTGGGCAAGAGTCCGATGCGGCGTCCCGGTTCAAGTGCGCTATAGTAGGTAGGCAGGTCCTGCCTTCGTTGAACTCGGGGGCAGCGATATGAGGCAGCAAAGCGTTGCGCGATCGCGCGCCGGTACTGGCAGCGTTCCTGGGCATTGAGCGGCAGCGACCCGTCCTATCGGTGTGCAGACCGCGAAGCTCCATTTTATGCCCGCGCGCAATGTCGACGGGTCGCGGCCCGGTGCACAGTGCAGCCAGCCCCCTTCAAATAGCGGGGTATCATGGCGTGGAGAGCCCGGAGTGCTTCCTCAGGCCTATAATCCCTCCGCACCTCCTTGCTCCAGCATCATGAGCGACCTCAAGGACAACAAATCCTTCGTCCTGCGCGCCATTGAAGATGTGTTCTTCGAGGAGCGGCCCGTGCACGAGCGTCAGTCCCGTTTCCTTTCCGCCTGCCAGTGGACGCAGACTGACTGTGACTTGCAGCGGGCCCCGATGAGGCGCTTATCGAGGTCAAGAAGACGGGTAGGCTGTTGGCGATATTATGCGCAATTATGCGAATGTTGATCGAATTTGCGGCTCTTAGGTATCTGTGGCTCCGATGTACGTTGCGTTTTCATGTCGACGACAGCAGCCTCATGTATCGCAGGTGCACTTCCTCGTTCACGGCCGTATTGGAGACTTCGTCGTCAACTCGCCCATGGTGAGAATCGATTCTATCGCCACGCATTGCGCAACTTAGCTCATTGCTTGTCGTCTATGATAGGTGCTTGGGCATGAATCCTCTGGTGTCGTGTACAAAGGTGCAAGCGTTTTTTGCCCGGTTGGTTGATCACCGATAAGGCTAACATAGCGCAGTCGGTTCCAAGGTCAAGAACGTCAAGCCCGGCGACCGCGTCGCACTGGAACCAGGCGCGTCGTGCCGCACCTGCGATGCATGCAAGAGCGGCCGCTACGAAGTGCGTGCGCTGGTCCCAAGCCATTCGGAGACAAGACTCACGAATATTATCTGGCATAGCTGTGCCCGCACATGGTGTTCGCCGCGACGCCTCCCGTCGATGGCACGCTCGGGCGCTACTACACGCTGCCCGCGGACCTCGCCTACCGTCTCCCGGACAACCTGTCGCTCGAAGACGGCGCGATGATGGAGCCGCTCTCCGTCGGCGTGCACGCGGTGGCGAACATCGGCGCGTTCAGGGCGAACCAGAGCATCGCGGTGTTCGGCGCGGGCCCCGTCGGGCTGCTCTGCATGGCCGTCGCGAAGGCGCTCGGCGCTCGGCGCGTCATCGCGGTCGACATCGTGCAGAGCCGGCTCGACTTCGCGAAGGGCTACGTCGCGACGGACGTGTTCCTCTCCGGCAAGCCGCGCGAGGGCGAGTCGCAGATCGCGTACTCGAAGCGCACGGCCGCCGAGATGGCCGCCGCGCTGGACTTCCCGGAGCGCGGCGCCGGGGCTATCGACCTCGTCGTCGACGCCAGCGGCGCGGCGACTTGCATCCAGATCGGCGTTTACATCGTCAAGCATGGCGGCACGTTCGTGCAGGTTGGCATGGGCAACGCGGAGGTCACCATCCCCGTCACGATCCTCCTCGTCAAGGAGGTCAACTTCAAGGGCTCTTTCCGCTACGGCCCTGGCGATTATCCGTTGGCCATCGACCTTGTCGGGCAAGGAAAGATCGACCTGAAGCCGTTGGTCACGCACCGGTAAACTATCCAACATCGCGTACGTATATCGTTTGACTCATCATCGTGCTTAGCTTTGCTTTCGAGGACGCTGCACTTGCTTTCCAAACGACGAAGAAAGGCAAGAGTGACGACGGCAAGGCGGTCATCAAGGCCATTATCTCTGGCCCAGAATAAAATTCTTTCTGGTGACTGTCCGAGGCGAAGGGACTGTAAAGTAGCTATCATGTTTGCGAGTGTATGAATAGGCGTCGTGGTGCATAGTTGTTTTGTAGGTGTAGCGTGTCGCGGTCTTGGAGCAATGCCAATGGATGTGCTCTTCAAGTTTCCAACGTTCATATCCTCGCGATGATGGATTTCTCCTCACATTTGTACATATGATCTCTCGCAGAGTTCACGGCAAGTTCACGCGATGGTTTTTTTGGTTTATGTAAGGCATGGTATAACATGGCATTTCATTCCAGTCATCCCAGGTAAAGATAATAAATAAAGGGGTAAAAAAAAGCGACACTCAAACTCCTAAACTCAGAGGCAGTACGCGACGCCGACCTGGAGGTTCGAGCACCCGGCGTCGATGCTGGGGTTGTTCGCGAGGAACTGGTCGACGGAGATGCCGTGGTTCTGCGCGATGAGGTAGCAGTAGTCGCCCGGAACGGGCGTGTAGGTGTTTGCGCAGCCGCCCGAGGCGCCGCCGCCGGACGGCGGGGGCGGGGGCGGGGGCGGAGGGGAGCCGCCGCCGGAGCCGCCGGAGAGGCCGCCCCAGGCGACGCCCGTGGCCGCCGCGGCCTGCTGGATGAGCTGGTTCGCGGTGTCGAGGTGCTGGGCGTAGAGGTTGCCCGCCTCGGCGCGCTGGACGCCCTGCGCGATGGCGTCCGGCGACGCGCCGGGGTTCGCGGCCTCCCAGGGGATCGCCTGCTCCAGGAACTTGCCCGTCGAGTAGCCGACGTCCATGATCTCCTGCTCGGTGCCCCAGCCCATGGAGGGGCGCTGCTGGAAGACACCGATGGAGTCCTGGTCGCCGCAGCTGATGTTGTTGCAGCGCGTCTCCTGCATGCAGGTCTCGAAAGTCGCTTGCATGACCTGCGTAAGAAATCAATATACAAATTCCTTGCCCGAGAAAACAGTAATACGCACGGCCATGTTGACGTTCCGCTCAACACCAGCCAGGTAGATCTTGTTCACGACGTCCGGGTCGGGGCCCGGCGGGATGCTGGCAATGCAGTTGCCATCGTCCGGGACGGTTCCACGCTTGAAAGCGGGCATGGCCTGGACGCCGTAGAGGGCAAGCGCGAGAGCAAGAAGACGAGACATCGCAATTGAAGAAGGAATAAAAGGCGACAGGAAGAAAGAGAAGGTGCAAAAAGCTGTAAGGAGCCAGAGAAGTGCAGCAGGCCCTCCTTATATAGCGCTGGCCCGCCCGCCAAGATGGGTGCCGTTGATGCGCGCGTGCTGCGGGACCACGAGGCGCTGTTCAGTGTTCTGACGCCGTCATGACAATCATCGCGCTGGTATTTGTTATAGCGCCAGGGGCGTGCGTGCTTCCACGCTCACGTCGCGCGACGGCTGCGCGCAAGAGATGTGCAGGCCGCTGCACCGTCGATAGGAGGAAGGCCGTGGAGAGCCTCCAGTTCCCCGCGCTGCAACTGCAACTGCAAGACGTGCGGTGCGTCGGGGTCTGGCATCAGCTGCGCCGCCGAGCTGTTGGTTGGGAAGCAAACTGCCTCGGCCTCGTCAGATCATGCACCGCCGTCGACCGCGCGCTCCCGCTGGCCACACCGTTACGGCACCGGCACCTAGACTCTCAACCAGCAGCCCAACAACGGGAACGCAAGTACGTTTGGCCAGGAGAAAACGCGAGCATTGCTGCGAGACTGAGATACGGCGAGCTTGGGTGGAAATGTCCGGTGTCGGAGTGTTCGCGCAGCTGATCGTGCGCGCGTCGTGCGCCTCCCCGCATTCGGTCGTATCCCCGGTGCCAGAAAAAGAACACAGCGTCTAAGTACAGTAACAGTCCAACCTTTGTAAACATCTAATGGCGTATGTATTCAAGCTCCACGTTATGCAGTTGGCACCCAAGAAAATAAATGTTGCGAACTGGCAACATTGAACGTTGAACGTTGGGCACGACTCGGTCTCCTCGGTCTGCTCCCACGCTGAGATCGCCGGCCAGCGCGAACATCATGTCCATGATCACAAACACCTCAGATCGTCAGCGGCAGATCCCGAGCATTCTCCTGCAACCTTGTCCTCTGGTCATGATCGTTCGCTGCGTTTTCCACGCGTGCAGGCGAGGATGATGGGAATTTGCCAGTGCGTCGTGGAATGGATCAGCTCTTGCGAGGCGAAGGCGCGCACTCCACGTCCGGCGCGCCAAGACACAGCCGCGCGCACGATCAGAGGCGCGCACGGCTGACGGTGACACGCATACCGAGCGCAGAGGATGCAAGGATTGTGGACGCCCCTTCGCGGCCTCGGATAAGTACCATGAGCCAGGTGCGGATATCAGACTGGGAGCGGACGCGCACCACATTGCGAGCGACCCTCGAGTGGAGAACGCGATTGCGCATGCGTATAAACTATTTGCGGAACATCGCGCCAGGCTGGAAGTTCGAACGCGTCCGAGACTCCAAGTGCACGCTGAGTGCGTCTCAGTCTGAATCTGACTCCTGTCGCATCGCAGGCTTGCAGGTCGCCTAGCAGAGACGCAGGCAACACGCGCAGAACGCATCTTCAGGCTTCACATCCCGATGTCGCCCAAGCACGGCGAAGGCGAACTTGAACGTCGCCTCATGGACCGGGCTCCCACTGCCCAGGGTCAGCGTGCAGTGCCTCTGGCTGGATGCCAGCTCCTGTAACAAGCATAGTGTATAGGACCATCGCGCAAGGGATACCTGCGGCCCAGCACCACGGGCCAGGCAACCGCGAGATAACGCACAGAACGCGTTCTCAAGTTCGTACTGTGCGTTGACCAGCATGACCGACGCGCTGCATGACTTCAACAACCGGACTCTGGCAGACGGAAAGAGCTTTGTGGATGGCCCCGGTCGAGGCATCCAAGACACAGCGTCGTCAGCGCGTCAAGTTGGAATGGAGCTCGACAATATAATGGCATCCGAGTCGAGGATCGCGCCGTCCGCGAACCCTCCCTATTTGGCATTGCGATCGACGGTACAAGATAGAGCAAATGACCAAACTGTGCAGTCCGAGTCCCGCCGCGCAGCCAATTCGTTTGAGAATAAAGTATTTATTGTATCTATGCGAGGCCGAACAAGAAAAGTGACAACGGTACCAAACAAGAAATGTGGGGATGGACGAAAGGGCAGAGTCTTTCGATTCTAATAAACCTATGGACAGACGTTGCGCGCGCAAGGAAGAAGACTGCACGCTGTGGAGCAAGACGCGCCGGTCCGGTCAGACGACGTTGGTGCCGGCCTCGACCTCGGAGTACTCGCTCTCGACGCCGGGCTCGATGAGCGCGGCGTGGCCGAGGATGAGGACGAGCGAGGAGCCGATGATCCAGAAGAGCGTGCTGAACGGCTCGTTCCACCACACCAGCGGGATGCCGACGACGAAGAGGACGGTGTAGAGCGACTTCTGCGTCACCACGTGCTCGCCGACTGCCATTCAATTTCAATTCAATGGGTGTCAGCGAATCGTACAGAAGGCGGAGGCGGAGGCTGACCTTGCATCGGTTCCGGCGCTGCAAGAGATTCAGATCGAGGATGCCGGACAAGTGTCCTAGGACGACGCACCGAATCTGTTGATGGCGATGAAGCCGCCGATGAGGAAGACGAGGGCGAAGACGAGGAACGGGTTGGTTATCCTGCACAATGGTATTGTCCTGTCAGTGCCCGTCCGTTTTGTCCTTAGCGAACAGCCAGACGTACGCGGCATAGACGGTGAGCGCGGCGATGACGATGAGGTAGTTGCCCGAAAAGTATCGTCTGAATGCGCGTGAGCAGCACGCCGCAGCGGGCAGCCGCAGGCGTGGGCGTACGTGTTATACGAGATACGCTGCAAAGACGGTCAGTCAGAACATAACGCAGGCACTCGGTGCGAGCGCACCTGGGTCGCGGTGTTGAGGTCCGCGGGCCGCGAGATGCGGTTGTAGTCGAAGAACTCGGTGACGGGGCGCAGCGCGCTGAGCCGCGTTTCCTACGGCACTATGAGACGTGTCCAGGCGGCGGGCGGCGGGCGGTGGGCTCTGAGTACGCACTCTGAAGGACTTGATGGCGTCCGAGGCTTTGAGTGCGTATTCCATGCTGGCAGTGGGAAGGAGCGACGTGGGCCTGTCTGGTCTACGGAGTCTGGAAATAAAAGGCGCTCAGCAAGGGGTGCGCAGTCAAAAGGGCCCCCCAATTCGAGCTCCGCGCGCCATCCTCCAGGACCAGCGACAGCCGCTGCGACTTGCGCAGTCCCCCACAGCGAATCCCACGCACGCTCGAATCCCAAATACGTGTTATCCTTAAATCGCCAGTGACTGCCTGAATACTGCAATGCTGCGCCGCGAACCCACCGTCGTCGCGCTAGGCGACGCGGACGTGCAGGACGTCAAGCTCATCCTCGCCCGGCAGAAGGAGGCCGTCGACACCGCCAACCGCCTCGCGCGCGAGCAGGCCGCCCGCCCGTTTGTCGCGGCCGAGGACGCCAAGCGCAAGCGCGAGGAGATGTCGACTGAGGACCGCCTGGGCATGCGCTGACCGTACGTTTTCTTTCATTCGATTGTGTCCAGTGCTGCGTCAGCTCATTTCTTTGCGTTCGCAGCGGTGCTACTTGTCACTTGCTGTACTCTAGGATTGGAACAATGAGAACGCCCCCGACAATTGTATCGGTGCCAACCGTGCCTTGCGCGCGCTTCCCACCGACCTGCTGTCTCACGTCTTCCCTCTCGTCTCTGAGAGTCATGCTGAAGCAGTGAGAAGAATGCTTCAAACTTATTGACTCCGGCCCCGGCATGTTGTCTACTCCAACATCCTTGTGGATGAGGGCCGCTTCGTTGTGTTACTCTCTCTTCCTTCTGCCGGGTCTCGCATGCTGAGCATCGCCTGTGGAACTTGTGTCCTTACCTATGCTATCTGGCTTCGTACGCACTCGAAGCTATGCGCAGAGAATCCTCCTGAGCCCCCAAACTCAACACAGTCTCCTTGCGACGCCGACGACCCACGCAGACATGCTGTCGTCATTATGTTTTCCGGAATCCCGTGGTTCTCATCGTAGCACGGAAGTGATAGACTGCGATGGGGGCCGAGGCAGGGCGCTGAACTCACTAGGACTCGGAAGAAACGTCGAAAAGTGCGGACGAGTCGGAACGAAGGAGAGGAGGTCAAAATGTTTTGAAGCTCCGCACTGCCTCTTAAGAATACCCGTTCTGCTGTGGTCACACTGTCCCCTTTCTGGTCGGCCTACCGCCTCGCTTCGCAATCAGGCTTTGCGCTGTAGTTTGTCAGAACGAACTGCATTTCCTACCGAGGCCTGGCCGTCTTATTGGCTGTCTATGTGGCCGCTTTTGAGCCCGCGGGTACGCAATGTGACTTGGGACGATGTATAGTTGTGAGTGTTGCCTGTTTTGTCGTAGTCTCGCCCTGTGTCAGTTGGACTGCTGTTGCGTTCCGGAGGCCTGCTCTGGACAGACCGACGCTGGACCTGTGTAACCTCGCTGTGCTTGCGCCATGGTTTCAGTGACTCTTCACCTCGTGCCACGTTTGACCATTGGCGCTTTAAGCCGACTTTATTGCGACTCTCTTTGCTATCTTCGTACTTACAACGGCACCGTTAGAAATCTTGGGCACAAGGTGGTCTTGGATCGGCATTAAAAGTAGTAGCAAAGTAGCACTATTGGCACCTTCTGAATCAACAAGCCATCCACACCAAGACGGCACCAGAGCGCAGGGTAATAGGGAAGAAAGTACTGCAGTGCGTCGGTTCTGTTGCCAGATACTATCGCCTGGCGCCACACGAAACCTCCGCATCTAGCCCCAGAGCGTCTGCTCTGAGGAAAGAAGGGAAGTCATGATTGGACCTATGCAGCTATAATTGTCATGGTAAGTGCCTCTTTCTCTGACCCCGACCAGAAACAATTCCATCGGTAGAAATCGGTATAGCAAACATCTGGCCCCGCTTTCTTCTTTGGCCACTGCAAATCCCTCGTCTCCAGATTCTCCTGGTGATACGGAGGCCTACGGAGGACACGGCGTATCACAAAGTATCGTCAATTCCTATAAGACAATGGTAGGTGGACTTGCTCCAGGCTAGCCGATGACCATGCACATCCTCACGAACCTCCTAGTTCCCCTTGTTGCCATCCTTCGTGTGCACGCGATTACTCTCACCGTGAGCAGCATCTATATGCTCACGGTCGGCAACAAGGCTCTCACCCAGCCATCGGCGAACTCAACGATCATAACCACGGCCGACATCAACACCTCAGCTTCGAATCAAATGTGGTCAATCGTTGTGAATAGGCAACACCAGGTTGTAACTGTTCAGAATGTCGGGACGCTCCAATTCATGGTTCCAGCTGCTATACAACCCACTGTTGTCGCCTCATCGCAGTCGTTTTCCTGGAATCTCGTCACGGTCTCCCAAGAAAACCTGTGAGTTACAGACTACTTTGCGTGACTGGTCGATTGTAACTCTCACATCTTTGATAGCATGTGCGTCACCATACCAGCGGGCCTTTGCATCTCTGTTGTCCCTTCCACGGGCGCACTTGTTATGGCGTTGGAAAAGTGAGCTTATTCTCGGATCACCTCGGGTTGCGTTGAAATTTACGGAGACTGTAGCCTGGACGATCCAACCCAGCAGTTAAACGCTGTTCCAATGCGACCCCCGAACGGCGGCTACATGATGCACAATGAAGCCCATAATACCATACTAGGCGCAGGCTTCCCTATCAGCCCGGTATTCCATGACGCGTTCCCCGCGACGGACAGGCACGACATTGTGCGCATGCCGTTTGTCGCATGAGCACGAATTGACGCGTTTTGAACGATAGTGGTTTGTTGATCGCGAGGGCGCCACTGGGCTGGAAATCGGCAACTTCGACACGAGTGCTAGACTCAGCGTCAACGGTTCTAGCGTCCTCGTGGGCGCATCTCAGGTCCTGTGGACCTGGATCTTCGTTCAGGGCATCGGCTCGCTTCTGGTATCCCCCAACGCACCATCAGGAGAATTGGAAGTACTCGCTGTGGGGCCAAACGTTGCGAACGCCCAGCTGAGCCTGGCGATCAGTGCGTGAGTCTGCCCGCTTCCAGGTCCGCGGAAAGTCGGCTCATGCTACAATCAGGGATGCGAGCTGGGTGTTTCTTCCGGTCAATCTCGAGGATTTCGAGCCCTGAATAGGCGGCGGAGAGATCCTTGCGCCGTCCTGTGAACTCTGGTGGATCCAAAGGAATCATCATGAAAGTCTAAGAAATGAAGTGTACGAATATATCATCGTCAGCGTGCCGTCCTCTGAAAACTATACAGTAGTATTGCGGAGATGAACCTCATTGTCCAGCATCGAACAGTGAGGGCGAGGGTTGGCGCCTTCCCAAGCAGCCACAACACAACTATCTCAACTTGTAGCAGTCAAGGTCACAGCTTCAACTGTAGGGTTCAGATACAGATTTCCACCTGGCGTTCACGCAGCTCCTTCTGTAAAAACCGGCAGTGGCTACCACCCGCTCAGGAGCTCTGATAGTGGTCATAGCGGCTGTAGACAAGTCCCCGGTATATTGTATCCTAGTCCGCTCTACAACGCTACAGCGCACGTCAGAGAAAACTATCTCCGCTACAGTTGCACACCACAGCGGCGAGAATGCGCCAGAGAAAGCTACGGAGTCTATGCGGCAAGACTTGCCGCTACCCGGCGCTCTTCGGCGTTAAAAGCGCGACGCAGACGTTCGTCTCGCTATGACACTCTACAGACTCACACTGGCCGCTATACCGACTTTTGGTTTTTACAGAAGTCGTTTTGGACACATATTATCATCTCTATGGTTCACTCAGAGGACAATCACTACCTTTGCAGAATAACTTATTTCTACTTGTGGCTAGCAGCGAAAGCACGATTTCATTCCAAGTGATCTTAATGGATACATGAAGGCAGACAGCAAGAGACCGCTAATACAAAAGGAACAGGGTGGTTCGACGCAAAATTAGTTGATGGCGATGCGCTTCGCCTGCTGCTCTGCTGTCGTCTTCGGCCAGGTGACGGTCAAGACGCCCTCATTGAGCGAAGCCGAGATATCCTCAGCCTTAACGCCCGTGGGGAGCGGCACCGCCCGGGAGAACTTGCCAGAGCGGCGCTCGCGCACGAGGTAGCCGTCCTTGTTCTCCTCGGAAGAGGTCTCGACCTGGCCCGAGACAGTGAGACGGCCGTTATGCACGTCGATGGTGATGTCGTCCTTCTTCAGGCCGGGCAGCTCGAACGTGGCGGTCACAAGGTTATTTTCCTTGTTCTCGTGCACGTCCATCCTGTGGCAGGTGTTAGCATGAAGTCACTTCGCGCAGCTAACGAGACAAGGAACATACCTTGGCCTGAAGCTACGGGAAACTTGCGACTGGTCATCGCTGCTGCCGCCCTGGATGCGTGGGCGGTTGCTAGAGCCAGTAGGGAGGAAGCCATTGAAGGCCTCGTCGAAGACGCGGTCAACGTCGTCGAAGGGGAACGAAGTCCAGAAGAGAGACATGTCGTTCGCTGAGTATTTGAGTAGAAGCTGTGAGTCGCTTGGCGAATGCGTTTGTCAAGTTCTTGCGGAACTACCAGTGCACAGTGCGGGTTTATATAGAGTCCAGGGCGGGTATTCCAGAAGTATCGCGGGACATGTGTGGGACGCTCTGGAAAATTCCGCGGCTTCGGTGCCACCTTCGCGCTTGGTGTCGTTCATTCGCGAATATTCCTTCAAAATATCAGTATTTGGTCAGCTGACCGCAGCTCGTAAAGCTTGGAATCCATGGGTCAGCAACACCAGAAAAATCTGCAGATCACGATAGGTATGCGAGTGAAGGGAATCCGAGGCACGAGCACCATGCAATGTTCGGATAAGCGCCAACCAGCGAGACCAGTTCATTCAGATTTCCGAAACCCAGGTGGAGACAACGCGAGCAACCAGGCTAACAAAGCTATGAGAGCAATGTTCGCTGTCGGATGAAAGAAGAAAAAAAAGCGGAAGTTGCGGTCCCACGAGTTTAAGCCATTATGCAGGTAGCCGTAGTCGTAAAACCAGTCGCGAAAGGTATGGGGCGTAGGGCGATACTCAGAACAGCGCGGAAATTATAATGGTCATGATGAACAGTTGGTGTAATAAAGCATGAGCGGCGCGCGGAGTTCCAGACCGCGAGCTCGGCGGCCTTTGCTCAAAATTTACGATGGTCAGCGCACTGGCGCGTCCCCAGTCTCCCAGCACTGTCACGACGCGTCCCGCCAAACGCGCGCGCTTTGACCCCTCACTGCCAGACTCCAAACCTGCTCCCCAGCGTGAGCGGGGCTCTCCACCACCATTTGCGTCCTCTCATCGGCCGCACACACTCCAGCTCAAGCCTTCTGGCAATGCTCTCATAAATCCTGCTCGAGCACGCAAAGCGCGCGTTGACGGTCTTGGGGCGCTTGCTGTATTGCCGGACGAGCTGATTCTGGACCTTCTCTCGCTGCTGTCGCCACGCACCGTCTTCCGCCTGCAGGCCGTGTCTCGGGCCTTGTTTGCTTTCAGCCGCCACCAGGCATCTTGGAAAATATATTTCCTGTCCGAGTCGGATGGGAAGCTTCAGCGCTGGGATGGAGACTGGCGGCGGACGTTTTGGGCCGCTTTCTGTGCGCCAGAACACGTGGTGAAAGCCCTCTATGCTGACAACGACGATGAGGGCGAAGAGCTTGACCTCATCATGCCGACCGACGGTATAACCGTACCAGACCTCTGTTCGGACGTCCTCTACCAGCCGCATCTCTGCTCAGCCTCGCTAGCCCACCACTTCGAGCACACCAGCGCCCTGCATAATCTGCGACGCGCGGGCGCCCGCACGCTTTCGGCGGAAGATTTCGCGCGCGATTACGCAGAGACGTCGACGCCGGTCATCCTGACGTCCCTCATCGACCACTGGTCCTGCACACACCCACAATCCGCGCATTCCTGGGACCTCAGCTCGCTTGCGCGCCGCTTTGCGGACACTTCCTTCCGCGCAGAGGCCGCAAGCGTGCCTATGCGTGTGTACGCGCGGTACTGCGCCAGCACTGAGCGTGGCGCGGGCTCCGTGGACGAAAGCCCGCTGTATTTGTTCGACGCCGAGTTCGTGCGGCGAACGGGCGGCGCGATGGGCGAGGAATTTCAAGTACCGTCCATGTTTGGCGAAGACCTCTTTCGTGTTATGGGTACGCAGCGACCGGAGCATCGTTGGCTCGTGCGTGGTGTCTGTCCCATTTGATCTGCACTTTGAGGCTGACGATTGTCTTGTAGATTGTCGGGCCCTCTCGCGCCGGCTCGACGTGGCACAAAGACCCCAACTCGACATCGGCGTGGAATGCTGTCATCACGGGCGCCAAAGGCTGGGTGCTATTTCCGCCGGATGTGCCGCCGCCTGGAGTGTTCGTCTCCGAAGGTCAGCACGGAATCTCCAGGTCACACTTCTTGCTTGCTGACGCAGGACAGACGAAGCCGAGGTCACAGCACCGCTCTCGCTGGCTGAGTGGTTCAACAATTACTACGCGCACGCATTGGCGACATACGGCCCCACGGCGCGCGACCCTGCGACGCGGGGGAAGATGATTCAAGGCGTGTGCCGCGCGGGCGAGGTCATGTACATGTGCGCTCCTCAAAGTTGCATCGCCTCTCTTCGTCTGACTGAGGCATCGTCACAGCCCAGCAGGCTGGTGGCACATCGTCGTCAACCTCGAGTCCTGCGTCGCCGTGACGCAGAACTTCGTCTCTGAAACAGAGGTCCGTTCCTGCCGCTTTCCTTCCCTATTTCCGCTCATTCCCAGTGGCAGCTCCCCGCCGTGCTGCGCTTCATGCGCGACCGTCCAGAGCAGGTGTCTGGCTTCAAGCTCGACGCGGCCCAGGAGGAGGCGGATGACGATGACGCGGACGCCAAGTGCGACGTATACCCGCGTTTCTGCGCCGCGCTCTCGCGCGAGGTGCCTGCTATATACGAGCGCGCACAGCTGGCAATAGCGGAGGACAGAACATGTCACACAAGCGGCAGTGGGAAGGACAAAGCCGCCGGCGGTTGGTGGGCAAGCGTTAATTCCAAAGATGGTGCGCAGTCAGCTGGGTTTTCTTTCTCATTTGGACTCGGGGCGGGAGGAGAGGATATCGAACTGGACGACGCGCCCTGGTAACGCGTGCTGGATGAACGGCCGTATTCACGGAGCATATATATTTTTTCATCGCCGTTCGGGCAAAATTTGTTGAATTCACATTGAGACTGAATCCAGTGACGGGCAGCAAGTTCCTGCAAATCCTCGACGTAGGCCTTCGGGTTGTCCAGCGCGGCGAAATGGCCGCCGAATGGATGCTCTGTCCGATTGCGAATTTCAGCGTTGCGTCTACTACGAGGCCCGTCGTGCGCACCTTTATACTGGACCAGCCTCCCCATTTGCTGGATGATGGAGCGCGGAGCAGCACTGCATGAAGGTATTAGCTCACGAAAACTGAGTGATTTGGTGCCGCCTACCCAATTTCATACGGCTGTACAGGTAACTCAATGAGCAGACGCATTCACAACAGCGACCGCGAAAAACAACGCACATAGCTGCCATACCCAATAGCCGTACCAGCCGCCGCTACCCAGCGCTCGGGATGCATCGTCATGTCCGCGCTGACGTGGTGCGACATGTTGTATATCAGGACGGACGTGTGGAAGGAGTGCGTCAGGAAGTACAGCGCGACGGTGTTGACGAGGTCGTGCGTGTCGAGCACCGAGGGGTCGCTCCAGATGTAGAACTTCTCGCCGATGTACGCCAGGAGCCCGAGCGGGCTGTCGTTCAGCGCGTAGCCGATCGTCAGGGGCTTTGTGGACTGTAGCTCCGAGTAGCCGCGCCCGGCGAGTCGGTGGGCCGCCATGCGCTCAATGCCGCGCTGCTCGGCGGGCGTGTAGAGGAAGCTGCTCAGCGTGTTGGAGGCATAGTTAGTCAGGGAGGTATAGCCTGGGATGTACTTGAAGAAGGAGGGTACGAGCGCTTGCAGGGTCGATAGAATCTTCGAACTAGTCGGCATGGCGAAGAACACTGAGAATTTATGAGATAACCGCCGGCACAGAAGGAATATATCAAAGTGCTTACTGTTCAGATGAGCAATGGCGATGTGCGGAGCAATGGTCGGCGACGCGAGCATCGAGCGAGCGATGAATGAGCCCTGGAAGGCGTCTGGTTACAATAGTGCTCTCAGACTACGACGCCAGAGACGCACCCAATCTCCTCCCTGGATAGCATACTTGTCGTAGCCCAGGACCTCGGTCATCAGGCGGTGGTACAGTTTGCCGACCTCCACAAAGCTCAGACCAGCACGGTGCGGGTAGGTGGAGTAAGCATAGCCGGGGATGGACGGGACAACGACATGGAATCTGCAAAATGGATGAGGTGCCACCCTTAAATGACTCCCAGGAAGTATGACAGCTCGCTCGCAACGGCTCGTGCGGAACTTGGGCAGCGAAGAATTACTGTGACAGGGCGTTGCGATTCTCGACTCCCAGCACTAGTATTCCACCAGGGCATTTTTGACATTCCGAATGAAGGGTGTCATAATAAGCTCGCAAAACCTCGCAGCAGAGCTTGCTGCACGACCACAGCCAGTCTGTGGTAGGCTCCGCAACGTCCGCCGCAGCGACCAGGCATGATATGATGGATGAAGAATGATCCCGGACTAGACGTCTCAAAGGGCCGGAGAATAGAGACACCAGTTGCGACACCAGGTTGTTGCGGACAGTCGGACTCGCAAGGCCGCAGCAGGTCGCTGCGACGCGTCGCTCCGTTGCATGTCGGGCACTGTGAAGTCTCCTGATACAGAGCATCACAGTGATCCCACCTCGCAACCTCCCAGCGAAACATTGCAACAACGGGCATGCGGGCAAGGACCATGAAGACACTCGCAGAATCGTTCGCAATACTGCAACCCGAGCCTTGCGAAGTGAAAGCACCGGAAACCATGCATGTATGCCTGATTTGCCGCACTTTGAGACGGGGAGTGGTGGGCAGGACGTTTGAGAGGGGGGATTTCAGGACTCGCTGCGGCGAGAGCGCGTCACGTGCGAATCGGCTGAACCGCGTTGCAACTTGCAAGCCGTTGCGAGCACTCTGATTCCTCCTAAAAAAACTGCCACGTACGCTGGAGTTGCCGGATTAACCGGGTTGGTCAGAGGTTCAATGACCTTGCGGAAGTCGAGGAACGAGCCTGCCAGCGAGTTATAGCCCGGTCTAAGGCTCTGACCGTTTACGAACCAGGCCAGCCATGGAAGAGAACCAGAGGAATCGCATTGGGATGTTCGCTCCGCGCGTGTACGAAGTGCAGATCCACGTCTTCGTCGTCGAAGCGAGCCATATAGTTCGGCCAGCGGTTGAGCTTGCGCTCGAACTCGTCAGCCGCGAATTCGCGCAGCCATTGCTCTTTGACCTGAATGGCGAATGTTTTAGGGCTAGAAGCAACGTTTGAAACAGGGTGTACTGACCGCCTTGAGCCAGGGCAAGTTCACGCCTGCTGTCCAGGTAGAGCTCGCTTCTGGGAACGGCGGTTCATCTGGCAGCGCGCTGCTCTCCACGAGCAGCATCATGCGCTCGACATCCTGCTTTGCGAACGAAATTTGGAACGGGCGCGGCGGTCCTGGAGGCGACATGGTTACTGTCAGCAACGTCTGCAACAAACGTGGATAGCATTCTCAGCGGGTACGCCTGACCGTGACAGCGGATTCGCGAACACGGAGTTAGCACACGGTTTGGAACTCCGATACAAGAAGTTTTGTTCCGAGGGGCTAGAGCTTCAAGAAGTGAGTCCCTTTCGCTGCGACTTGCTGTCTGCTGAAAGAGCTTCAATACAACTGGCTCTTAATGGTTTCTTTGTGACCATTCTGCGCGTGAATGACGGGAGACATTGGACAATGCGCCCATCCGATGACGTCTGCTGTCCTCCGGTATGGCGGCACTCGGGCGATAGCCATCCCAGTCACGCGAACAAGCACTGAAGAGCGTATCGGGCCATGACGCAGGTCATGGCCTACGTCACTCCTTTCACGACAGTCCTCTATAAAAGCAAGCTCGCTGGGTGTGTCGTTCAGCATCTCACTCACCCAACAACACTCTTCTCACTCTCACCACCCTCTCCTCTCATAACAACATGTCCGATCTCGGTCGCCAGAGCCTCACCGACAAGGTCGCCGCCGCTGTGAAGGTGAGACTCGTCGTGGCTCAGCTCCGAGTATCCCAGTACTCATGTGTGCCCTAGCCCGACTCCGAGAAGACGACCACCGAGCACCTCGGCGACAAGCTGTCTGGAAAGGTCGGTTCCTCCTGGATCACCGCATCCTGATTGAATCTGACCCCGGCCTCACAGACGGACAACGCCGCAGGCACATTCCAGCCGCAGGGCGAGAAGAGCACCACCCAGAAGATCGGAGACACCTTCTCGGGCGGCCACGACGCCACGACGAACAACAACTCGTCCGTCGTCGACAAGGCCAAGTCCGCGCTCGGCCTCGGCGACAAGCAGTACTGATTTATACATGCACACGCCTTGGAACCTGTACTTCTATCTGTCTACATGCGCAATGTAAATTTACAGGGTTGCTTCGCTGAACACGTTGCTGTGGCATCTTACCGTTTCCGCATTGAGTCGACTCCCGAGAGCGTGAGGTTCCGTTCCTTCATCGCCTAGTTCGCGCGCCTGTGTCTCAGAGCTTCGGGACCTGCACAAGTACGGTCTTCGAGGGATCCAAGTCCACAATCTCACAGTCCAACCGGTGGCCGCCACCAATCTGTGTTTCCACGCAGGCGAAGTCAATGGTCTGCCAGGCTATGGTCAGGATCATCACGTGACAAGGACATTGCTTTGCGTACATTCTCCAAAGCAATCAAGGGATGGTCTGCATGCAGCGCGTCAACCAGCCGCAACGGCAAAGCAAACACACACTCACGCCAAATCCCCGCGCCATAAACAACGCCCTGAGCGGTGGTAGCTACGAAAGCCCTGAGCGTGGCAACGTCGGGCTTGTCGTCCACGCCATTGAGCGCGACGACGACCAGGTACGCTCTAGCCGGCTGTCCCGCAAGGGCGTCCTCGCCGAGTCCGCCACCAGTGCCCATGGGGACGAACGCCTGGTTCGTGCAGGGGTGGCGCTCCAGCAGGCGCACGGCGAACGCGCGCCCGGGCACCGCGCCGGGCGTCGTGCCCGAGCGGTACACCGACAGCGCTGTCTTGGCATTAGCGTCGGCGGGGTAGCTCGAGAGCACCGGCGCGAGCGCGTGGAACTTGGTCGCCGTGCCCTGGTTCGCGGGAGACGTCTTGACGCCCTTCGGCACGGCGTGGATGTCGGCCCACGCCTGCACGACGTGGCCGAACGGCGCGAAGGCCTCGGGCGTCAGCCACAGCGCTGAGATCGCGCGAGTCGCCTGAGAGCGCTCGGTGACTGGCTCCGCGGCCGGCGTCTCAGGCTGCGGGGTCGGGTCCTGCTCAGAAGTCGTTCGCTGGGGAATAGATTGTGGGTCGAGGCGTCCAAACAGCCTGAGCCGCTTCACACCGCCGTCCGGGAAGATGGTCAGTCGTGCGTGGCTATATTTCCGTCCGGCGACGTTCTCGAGATGCAGGAGGTGGCGACGATGCGGGCCCAGCTTCGTCCGCGGCAGCACGAGGGTCCATTCTTCGTCTGGGCCGGGGACAACCTGCCGCAATGCGATCAGAATGCACACTAGCAGAAGAAAGAACAAACAAAAAAACTGACCTTGTCGCTGAGAATGCAGTGCAGCTCACAACTCTCGGGGAAGTTGCCCTTGAAGTGGGCCGTGTCGACCTCCACATGCTAACCGCGCGGTCGCAATTGTCGAGTGTTGTTAATTGTCGATTGTCAGATGTCAGTGATTAGCATGGGAACCTCGTTTGGGAATGGGATGCGCCACCCACTTCCAGATAGCCCGGATGGCCGCTGAGCGGGGCGTCAGCATAGTGTGGCGCTGCGGGCCATGATGTGCAGGGGAGAGCGTACAGTTTGACGATCACCGAGTCCTGGTGGCCGGGCGTGCGGCTGCGCTTTGTCTCCCACCCGTCGCCCATGTCTTTCCCTGTAACGCGATCGGACGCGTGTCAGCCATGCCATGCCATGCCATGCAGGCACACCAAGGGAGCGCTTGCCTCGACCGGGGAGCAGCAGATTCGCGCCGACGCCAAAGTGCTGGTCGGATGTGAACACGACGCGCGCGCCGGAGAAGACGGAGGCGAGGTCCATCAGCTCCGTCGGCGAGTCGAAAATCGTCTTCACCAGGCCGTACACGCGGAACCGAGCCTGTGACCGTTCCCTCGCTGAGACGTTCAGGGGGAGATGAGAGCGAGGGGAGGACGCACGATGCCGCCGTCTGGATACATGTTCAGTTTGACGTAGTTGAAGGACTCGGAAGTCGGGGGGGTCTTAAAGAGGTGCCGACTGTGAGGGCCCAGAGGGACGCGCGGCAAGATGGTTGTCCACTAGGGAGAATGTGAGGGAGCTTCATCAGTAGGAGGAATGGCGTACGCGAGTATCGCTCGGCTGCGGCGGCTCGGCGTCCGCGGAGGAGAGGGCCTCGACAGACACCTCGGGCGCCTCGTTCCCGTTGAACCACGACGTGTCGACGTCGAATCCTTCAACTGTTTCAGAGAATAGGCGTGAGGATAATGCATGTTTGACAGGGGATACAGCGTGCGTACTGAAACCCGGCGCGCCTAGCTTGATGATACACCTGTCGAGCATCCGTCGGCCGTCAGTCACGACTCCGCGCGTTCTGGACCGTGCCTCTCTCACCAGTCAAAGGTCGGGTTGTGTCGACGCGACTCCCAGCCGCTGAAGAGGGCCCCCTTGGGACCGAACTGACCCTTGAGACTCGGTGCGGGCTGATATGGCGCAGACCGTGTGGATCACTAGGATGAACGAAGGCCTGACTCTTGGAGACGCACCTCGACTTTGATGAGGTTGTCTGCCTCCGCAAAGAACTCGTCGGACACGGAAATGATGCGGCCGCCCAAGGCGACGCTGGACAGCTCTGTAGCCACGACGATACGAATGAAGCCGGTGTCATTGTGTCAGCCCCTGAGCAATAATCCTGGCGCACCCGTGAGCGTGGAAAGCTCTGCCTTGAAGTCGTCGAGCTTGAGCGCGGTGTATGGGACGGACATGGGAGCTGGACGATAAGGAGCAGACACGTGTACTGGACGCGGCGAGTATCGTCAAGCGAGCGAAGATCACCGACCGCTTCGACGAGCGCACCGTGACGACCTCTCCGAGTCGGCGGACGGGCCGGGCGATCCGGACCCTTTAAAGATGCATCCGAGAATTAGATCCGTCAGGACGAGAATCACATGCGCGCGGCCGTCATATGATGCGCTACTGCCAACACGGTAGCCACCGCGTCCTTGCGCTCAGACACCCGCAGCCCAACGCACGCCACACAGCACGCCGACGCCCGAGAACGGACCCCGGGACCCTTCAGCGCGTGCTGCCACCGAGCAGACGCATACACGCGAGCCAGACGGCGCCCACGACGCCCAACCATTGTACCACCACCGCCAACCACATCTTGCAACCATCTCTGCATCACACTCTGTATCATCCCAGCCTATACCGCAGCCAGCACCCACACCCACCGCATACTTGACTTATTCGCCGACTCGCCTTGCAACCCAGCATCATGATTGACCACATCATAGGCAAGCCCAGCCCGTCCTACAAGCGCACCCAGGTATGCTGCTCGTCGCGCAAGGCGATGCCCAGCCTTATAACGCACGCAGGTGTTCCTCGTAATGCTCTTCTGGGTCTGGCGCATCGTGAACGGGGACCCTCGAGGCCCACGGATTCTGTGGCTGAGAAGCCTCAATCGGGCACTGTGTACGTATTGTTTGGCCGCTCCTCCCGACGCTGCGCTGGGCGCTTATTCGGTGGCCACAGCTCGTTTCACGCCCTGGCAAATCGTGGCCAGCACCCTCACCGTACTTTATGCGTTGCGTAATGCGGACAATATCATCGGCCTGGGCTGTGCGTATCGTTACAGGGCCTTCTCTTTGCTTGACGCTCACTCCCCGCCCAGCGCCAGAGCCGCTGGCACGTTTGGTGAGTCGCATCGCAGCGCTCATACCCCTTTTCGCGCAGCCGCTCAATCAGCACGCAGTATTCTCGAGCATATTATCGTGCGACATGGATAGTGACAGGCCTCGACGCCGGGTTTGCCACAGCGATGACCGTCAAGCCGAAATGGCTGCGCGACATTTGCTCCGTCATTTTCTCCATATACTACATCATATACGCTAATGAGGCCGACGAGAAGGTGCGAGGGTCCTACCACTCAGAGTCTTAAGCTAACGCACCTCATTGACAGTTGCGTAAATTCCGCGCGGTTTGTACCGTTGAGATGCTTCGCGTCACCTGGGAAAAAACTACTAATCCTTATGTGGGCGCAGAGTTCAATCAGTCAGCCCGTGGGATGATGCTGACCGACCCACTATCCAGATACGGGCATTCACATACTTTGACCGTCCGCGGGTCCGCCATGTCCGACAGCTGCTTTTGCCAAGGCCGCCGACCTCGAATTATAGGCGTCCCATCGCCGCCTGGCTATTTTTTGCCAAACCGGAAAAGGAACTCGCAGGCGAGACCGACCTTATCCTCGACATACCCGGGGGCGGGTTCATCGCGATGTCTCCTGCGAATCATGAGGAGAGACTTCGCCGGTGGGCGATCAGCACGGGCAAGCCTGTCCTGTCGATCGACTATAGCAAGGCGCCTGAATGTGCGTATTTTGGCCGACTGAGTCTCCGGGTCTGAAGTTTTGGGGGAACGCCCCGGTGATAACAGATCCGTTCCCATTCGCACTGGACGAGTGCTTCGACGCGTACCGGGTCATCGCAGAGTCGTACGGACGCCTGATAGGCATGTCCGGAAAGCGCTTGAACATCATCGTGACCGGCGATTCTGCGTGAGTCTTCGTCACACCTACCTGTTTATCCCAGACCGTTACCGTTCTGACCCTTACGACAGCGGTGCGAATCTGTGTGTGACGACCATGTTCAAGATACTGGAGTCGCCGACACCGATTCTGCATCCCGTGGCGATCGTGCTCGCGTATGCGTGCTTGGATTTCAACTTCACGTCGTGGATGACACCGGCGAACATGCGCGTGCTGCGCCACGAGCAGTCCTCGGGATATATCGCGGGCCTGGCCGAGCAGAAGGATCACTATGCCCATCGGAGCCCGCTGTCCGTCGTCAAGGACGTTGGTGACAGGCGCCTGCGGAAGAAGAAGAGCTGGGCGCAGAGTCTCAGCTTGCCACAGGCGTTGCCGTTTGGCACGCGCTCGGCGCAGACGACGCCGACGGAGAGGAGCATGCCCAAGATGGGCCGCGCGAAGACCGTCGCTGTAATGGGGAAGGGGTCCTCGCCGGCGGCGGAAGACGAAGAGGGCAATGCGGCAGACGAGGAACCCGAAGAGGAGGGCGACGATATATTCCCCGAGGGACCGGAGAATCGTCCGATTTCGGCATACGTGCTGTGGGATGCTGAGATGCTCGACAAGCAGCAGGCCGAGCTGGCGGAGGAGCGGAGCAAGAGCGATAGCGCGCGGAAGGCGACGACCAAGTCCCCGATCGGGACACGGCTCGCGATGACCAGCCGCACAGGATACTTCCAAGACCGCATTATTGCGCCTAGCATGGTGAGGACTCGTTTCTTCTCGCGCGAGTGCGCCCTTGCGGCTGCCGGGTGGCTGAGCGACCTGACGGGCGCCTTGCAGATGCGAGCGATGGCGATTTTGTACGTGGGCCCGAAGCACAATCCTGACTTTGGGACGGATTACTACCTGTCGCCGATACTGGCGTCGAACGCGCTGCTCGCGCGGTTCCCGCGGCTGCTGATGACGTGCGGCGAGAAGGACCCGTTCGTGGACGACACAGTGATTTTTGCGGGACGCATCCGCGAGGCGAAGCGGGCGCGCAAGCAGGAGCTGCTCCGGGGCAAGACGGGCGCGGCGCTGCGGATGAGCGCGGCGCCGAGCGCGGCGGACGAGCGGCTGATGCACGAGAGCGAGGAGGACTGGGTGCAGATGGAGATCATGGAGGGCTGGAGCCACGGCTACCTGCAGATGACCGCGCTGCTGCCCGAGGCGCACGCGACGATCGAGCACATCGCGCGCTGGATCGACAGCTCGTTCGCCGCTGCGAATGCGGCGCCGCCGCCGCCAGCGCAGACGCGGCGGCGGCCGAGCCACACGACGCACCACCGCGCGACGCCGGACCTGGGCGCGAGCGGCGGCGGGCTCGGCGTGACGAGCTCGGAGACGGAGACGGAGCACGACGAGGTGCTGACGTTCGTGCCCAAGAAGCGCCGGAGCCCGCCGCCGTCGTTCGCCGGGGCGCGCCGGGCGTCGTCGTCGTCGACGGCGGTGACGGTGTCGCCTCCGCCAACGACGGCGGGCGCTGCGAAGAGCTCTGCGTCGCCTTCGAGCGATGAGACGCTGGGCCCGCTCACTCCGCCTGCTGGCGAGGTTGCCTCCGGCCAATCGCCGGCGGCCGGGCGGGCGGCGACTGCGACTGCTCCGGTGACGGCGACCAAGACCGGGCTGCTGAGTGAGGGCGTGCTTCTGCGGCGGCGGATGGACGATGTGGTGCTGGGGCTCGGGCAGGTCGACGGCGAGTAGCGTGGGATTATTCGGCCGGTGTCACGCACCGCTGACGGCAGCCGGCGAGGTCTCGTCGCGGGCTGTGCACGTGTTGGGGAAAGCTGTGTATGTCACGCTAAATGTTCCAGGACTGAGTAACATTTTAGTTTACTTTTTGTTGTTATTTCCGAGTGTTGAACGGGTCGGGCTTTATAACCTCTCTCTCCCTCCCGCCCCGGCGCGCGTCTTCCAGTCCCTGTTATTATGATGTCCGACCAGCGCACAGAGTCGCCCGCGCCGTCGTACGCGATGGCGAGCCCGTACCAGACCCCGTATCTCTACGCCCAGCAGGCCATGCCGCCGTTCGCAATGCACCACCCGCCACCGCTGCACCATCCGATGCCGCCGCACCTCCAGCCGTATGGCAGCCAGCCGCCGGCGCTGCCGCTGCTGCACAACCCCGGCGGGCCCCAGCCGCAGCCGCAGTACTCGACGAGCTCGGCGCTGTACGAGGCGGCGACGCAGAGCGACCCCCGGATGGGCACGGCGGCCGCCGAGGCCTACGCCGCCCGCGGCGTCACGCGTCTGCCGCCCATCCTGCAGGTCGAGAAGCAGCACGTGACGACGAGCGCGACCCAGGCGGCCAGCGCGAGCCGCAGACGGAACGACGCGCAATTCAAGTGTCCTGTCCCGGGCTGCGGTCGGTTAATTCAGTTGTCCGCACGCAATGACGCTGACTTGGTCATTCCTGGTCTCCTGCAGGCAGCACCTTTACTCGACGCTTCAACCTGCGCGGCAAGTGTCTTTTTATTTTTATTTTTATTTTCTTTGTAAAAGTTGCTGATGCCCGGCGCAGGCCATCTGCGGTCTCACACGGAAGAGCGCCCGTTCGTGTGCGAGTGGCCCGGCTGCGGCAAGGGCTTTGCGCGCCAGCACGACTGCAAGCGGCACCAGGCGCTGCACAACTCCAAGAACGGGTCGCACGCGTGCCAGGGCTGCGGCAAGACGTTCTCGCGCATGGACGCCCTCAACCGACACTGTGAGCCGCACTTCCGTTCCTGATTCAGCGCCCCTTGGTCAGCCGCGGCCTAACATGTCAGCAGTGCGCTCCGACGGCGGCGCCGAGTGCCGCGAGACCATCGCGCAGCAGATGACCCCGACGGCCGCGGGCGGGGAGCCGGTCGCGTCGGGCTCGGGCGGCGCCCCGCCGCCGCAGGGCTCGAGACGCTCGGCCGACTCGACGCCCGACGCCAGCTCGCGCTCGCACTCGGTGAGCTGAGCGCGCCGTCGCCCAGCCGTGTAGCCTTGCCCCGTCCCTAACCTACGCTACCCCCGCAACAATTGAATGTACTCCGCGCGCGCAGCGCGCGTCGCCCGCCTCATCCCCGCTGTATTCTTTCTCTCCGCTGAAGCTGAAACCCCGAGCCCCGTTCTTTTATTGTGCTTATTTTTTCCGGCGCCCGTTGCTCTAATGCCCTCGTTGCCTGCACGGCCAGTACGTAGTAATAATACGCGTTTTCGTTGTTCGTTGTTCCGCTTCGGGTCGGTGGCCGTGCTCTGATCGCTGCCGGGGTCCGCGTCAGCAGCTTCGGAGGCGGATTCGCACCCTGCCACCGTGACCGTCCTGGCAATCACGCGCGGCGACTCCGGCAATTGCTTTGTCGCTGCCCAGCCCGTTACTCGAGCTCCTTGCAACGAACCACGATGTCCCTGCAGGCCCTCGTTAACGGCGCTGACTGCGGCCCGTCCACAGCACTCCAGGGTCTCAGCAAGCAGTTTGAGCGCGACCGCGGCGCCCAGAACGTGCGCCCGCCTGCTACGCTTGGCTGGCCGGTGCTTATGCACATTTACAATTAGGACCTTTTCACGCGTCCTGGTTCCTCGCGAGAGGCATGTCGTGCTGCTGGGATAATCCGATCTCGTGCTCATTGTCGTAGGCTTTCCGCTCGCCGCAAGCACCCATTTCGCCGGAACACGCGCAGGCTGCTGCTCAGTTCTTTGGTCGCGGAGCACCGCCAGCGCAAGCGGTACGTTGAATTGAATAATTTGGGTTGTTCACGCAGCAGTCTGATTACCACAGTCAGCATCGCTGCAGCCTTTTACGCACGAACAGCAGCACCAACTCAACCAAGCCTATGGCCGCAACGGTATCGCAGCAGCTAGCCGCCCGTTCGACGTGCACGCCCTTCGCGAGGCTCTCCCGGTTCCGGTCCAGCAGCAGCAGCACCAACGTCCAGCAGCTGTCGCCGATTGGGCCGCAGACTTCCTCTCTGTCGCGGGTCCGAGCTTGAACGCGTCTGGCCCGGCGAGTGGCACGCTCCGGACGCTCCAGCCTCAGACGTTCTCGGGAGTTTCAGTTCCAGGTCAGGCTTGAACGCACACCGTAACCTTCCGCCACTGAACGCAAATCGCAGCGGCCCCGCAGCGGGCGTACGCCGCAACACCGCCGTTTCAGCAGCTGCACCACCCACAGCGGCCGGTCGCGCTCGCCCCCCCGCCGCAGCTCGCTGGAAAAGGCAAGGCTAGGGCCGTCGACCATGACGGGCTGTGTACGTCCGCGGTGCACTGGGCATCCCGCCTGCCGTCTGTCTATTCTTGGCTTTGGTGCTGACAGCGCTCGTCCGTCCAGGGGAGCGCGAATTCACGGCGCTTCAGCACGAGCAGCCGGCGAGCAATATCGTTGACGCGGACGAGCTCTCGCGCACGGCCGGCGTGCTGCTCGACGCCGTGCGGATGGACACGAGCGACAAGTTTGCGCAGTCCGAGTTCCTCGGGTTCATGCGCCAGCTGCGCGACCGCGAGCTCGTCGTCGACGGCGACAAGGTCGTCGCGCGCGCCCTGAGCAGTCAGGTAAGCACCGTGCAGATCGTCTTATCTCAGCACACAGCCCGGCTTGCTCACGCAATTGCGCCGCCGTCATCTACCGTAGCCCGGAGCTGAGTCAGCTGAGGCAAGCCGCGTACGCGTCTATCGTGCCCAGCGTTTCGAGAGTTGCTCATTTCTTTTTTGGGGCGGCAGTCGCAGACTGAGACTCAGCGGGCCCCGATTCTCAGGCCGGGCGTGACGCCCATCCCGCAGTCCGCCGGGCTCGGGATTGGGATTGGGGTCACACTCGAGAATAGACCAGGGAAGATAACTCGTGATCATCAGGCGGTGCCCGACGAGTCCGCGCTCGACCGCGAACTCGCGCAGGACAACGCGGACTTCACGCGCTACTGGGCAGACGCGCGCGCCGAGATGCTCTCGGTCCCGCCGGCGCAGCGCGGCACCGGCTGGGTCGACCCGGTGAGCGGGCAGTGGGACGCGCTGCAGCGCGAGTGGGACGCGTTCGAGGCGACCGCCGCGGGGGTGCGCCCCGTGAGCCCCGGCTACGTCTTCCAGCACGACAACCCGTACCTCCGCGGCGAGGGCTTCGCGCACCGCCACCATGCGATGCACGGCGCCAGCCCGCGGGAGCACCAGGCGGCGGCCTATGCGGTGCGTTGCTGTGTTCGATGCCTTCCGGCGCGCTCATTGAGCTTGTGACTGTGTGCTAGAGCGTGCTGGAGCACGAGGCGGCGGTGCAGCGCGCGCCGGGCGACGCGCGCGCGTGGTACGAGCTCGGCGTGCGGCAGCAGGAGAGCGACCGCGAGCCGGAGGCCATGCGCGCGCTGCGGCGCGCCGTCGAGCTCGAGCCGGGCCTGCTGCCCGCGTGGATGGCGCTCGCGGTGAGCTACAGCAACGAGGCGCGGCGCGCGGACGCGCTCGGTGCGCTGCAGCGGTGGGTCCAAGGGCGAACAGGGCGCGCGATCGCCGCGAACGTCGGCGAGCTGGTGGACGCGCTGCTCGAGCTCGTCCGGGCGACCGCGGACGCAGAGGAGGTGGACGCCGACGTGCAGATCGCGCTTGCCGTGCTGTTCCATACCACCGAGGTGCGCAGTATGCGGTTTATCTTGACGAATATATTAATCTTTATCTGGGACCGTAATCAGCAATACTCCAAGGCGCTCGACTGTTTCCGCGCAGCGCTGGCGGCGCGCCCTCATGATGCGTTGCTGTATAACCGCGTGGGCGCGACGCTCGCCAACAGCGGGCGGTCGGACGAGGCGCTCGCGTACTACCGCCACGCGCTCGAGCTCTCGCCCGCGTACGTCCGCGCCGAGTTCAACACAGGCATCGCGCTCGTCAATATGGGGGTGAGCCATGCATTCTTTCGTGGTTGCCTATAATGAAATAAACTAATCGCATCTTCGCAGCGGCTGGAAGACGGCGCGCGACATCTCATGGCCGCGCTCGCGCTGCAGGAGACGGAGACGGAGACCTCCGCGCCGCCGCCGAGCTCAACTTCGAGCGGGCCGATGTGGGACCTGCTCCGGTCGTGCCTCATCCGCATGAACCGGATGGACCTCGTCACGTTCTGCGACTCGCGGAACCTTGCTGGTGCGTTCTGTCCTCTTCCGTGTGAATCGGGCTGATGACTGAAATGTTCATTACAGGTATCCAAGCTGAATTTGGCGCTGGGGATCCCATGAGCGCGTAGATCATCTTGTCCGAACGAGGCGGTGTCTCTATCCGTAGTATCGTTTGTGTATACTGTAGAATGCAAATACCATGTCACAGTGTGCCAGTCGCCGAGCTGTACCATAATTCTGTGGGCTTGTCATCGCATTTCTCGGAGGAATTGCATAAGAGGAATTAGGCAGCCTTGCAGGGGCCTGTCTCGTCGGAGCGGCGTTCTGCGTTCCGATTCTGAGTCTTCTGTCCTTCAACCTCGTACCGCGCTGAAAAAATGCCACGAGCCCGAGGCCTGCTACACTCGCTAAGACTGAAATTGGGTCGGCAAGACGCTCTTCGTGAACTTGGCTGGATGCGGGCGCACGCACAAAAATCTGGAGACACGGGTGGTTGGACGCTGAGAGCCCTCCTACGGCGGCGCGTCGATGGCGAGCCCCTCCAATACATTCTGGGTACTGGCGCCTCGAAGCTATGCTCTACAGTGTCTTATTGAACGATTCTGTTGGGTCTTGTCACTGTCAGGCACGCAGCCGTTTGGCGCGCTCGACCTGCTCGTGCGCGCGCCCGTGCTCATTCCGCGCCCCGAGACGGAGCACTGGACGCTACGGCTCGCGGATATCCTGCGGACGCGCCTGGAAATTGACACTCGGGTGCTCAATGTACTGGATATTTGCACGGGGACAGGCTGCATCCCGCTCCTCCTGGCGTCTGTCCTCCGAGAAGCTGGCAACCTTCGCGCCTCCCCGCCCCGTACGCGCGCGCTAGGCATAGACATCAACCCGCATGCTGTGGACCTTGCCAGAGAAAATGCGCGCCGCTGCGGGCTTTCCGATCTGGTCTCCTTTGCGGCGGGCGATCTTTTTGATGAAAGCTTTGCGAAGAGCATCCCGGAGCCCGTCGACGTACTTACGGCGAACCCGCCCTACATCCCGCCACGCCAATACACCGCGCTCCCGCGCAGCGTGCTCGCATTCGAGGACAGAGCGGCGCTGCTCGCCGCTGACGACGACGGCCTCTGTTTCTACCCGCGCATCGCATCCCTGCTACCCCGGCTAGTGAATCCTGGTGGTGTCGCGGCAGTCGAGGTCGGGAAGGGGCAGGCTGACGCCGTGCGCGAGATTTTGATGTCCCAGTCTGACGGTGTCGTGAACAGGACGGAGGTGTGGAACGATCCCTGGGACATTCCGAGGACTGTTGTTGCGTTTCTCCATTGAACAGACTTGGCCATTCAAATGTTTGGATGCTGCATTTTGCTTTTCCTTATTCCGCAAATAGTACGCCCTCCAGTTCAATGTCCTCTCCTCTTACTCCAACCCGTACGATCGGCCTGCTGCTCGCTGTCCTGAACATTGACGCGCCCAAGCTAACGGCTGACGTACGGTGCTCCAATACGTCTAGCGGCGTTTCCATGTTTTATGTTCTTCGTTGCCCAGCGAACATTGCTCTACATCGGCTTTTCTAACCTCGTTGCTAGTATACTTTTGGAATGCCCGGTCCCGAACACAAACCCGGCCCTTGTGCTTGGTAGTATCTCAGCAAGAACTCGATAAACACATTCGCTAAGCAACTCACAGCTTCTACTCGAACGACATGTCTCTCTTCTGGTCATCGTTCCCCTTCAACGACGTCGACCGCGCCCTGGATGAGACCTTCAGTGGCTTCCTCCCTACTGGCGCCAGCAACCACGCATCCAGGCCAGCAGAGATGACTAGTGTCAGGCTTCCCGCAGCTTCAGGCCAAGGTATGCTCCTTCTCTCATTGGCTGCGCAAAGGGATTTCACATGCTGACACCTGCCACAGGATGGACGTGCATTGGACGTGCACGATAACAAGGAAAACCACCTTGTGACCGCGACGTTCGAACTGATCGTGCTGAAGAAGGACGACATCACCACCGGTGTGCACAACGGCCGCCTCACCGTCTTCGGGCAGGTCGAGATCTGTTCAACCTGTCTGATCGGAGTTCTACAGTATGCGTGTGCTAACTCCGTGTTTGCGAATCCGCAGTCAGGCGTTCGCAATGATCAGGATTTGTAAACCGCCCGTCCCAGCCGCTATGTTGACGAGCCCCGAGCGAAATAAGTAGGACCGCCATCTATGTTTGTTGAAGACATTGCTGACGGTAACCATGTCGCCTCCAGGACCGCCGCGCCCGTTCCAAGTTTCATTCGCAAAGCAGGATGTCGAGCGCATGATGCTGCTCGTCGAGACCACCGTGCTGCCAGATGAACCGCCATTCCCAGAAGCGAGTTCTACATGGACAGCAGGCGTGAACTTGCCCTGGCTCAAGGCGGTCAGTGCACCCTGTTCTCACCGTTACTTGAAGCCTTAGAACATTCGCCGTCCAGGTCAAGGAGCAGTGGCTGCGCGAATTCGCAGCAGACGAGTTCGAGCGCAGGCTCAACCGCTGGCCGAACTACATGGCCCGCTTCGACGACGAAGACGTGGATCTGCACTTCGTGCATGTCCGAAGCGAGCATCCCAATGCCATTCCTCTGGCTCTCTTCCATGGCTGGCCTGGTTCGTAAGCTGTTTGAGACGTGGAACTTGGCTATATTACGCTGGCAGGCTCCTTCCACGACTTCCACAAAGTCATCGAACCTCTCACCAATCCGGCCAATCCGGAATCTCCAGCGTACGTGGCTGTATTCTCGAGGAGGTATCACGGTGCTTGCAGCGATTCGCAACGGGCCACGATAGCTCGCACCGCTCTCTCGCAGCGAGTCTCGCAATGCTCCATCAGCTTCCATTCATCACATCTTGTGCCATTGGGCCGCCACTCATACACTCGTGCATGGTTTTCGGTGCTTACACTTCGAAAAGGCTGCGGTATTGTGAACGATGCGTCGACGGTCGTCACAGTACCTGCCAACAGGATTGTCGCGACGTCTTACTGCGAGTTGGAGTTTACTGTGATGCCCCCCTCTCAGAGGGCTCGCAACGACATGCAACCGGAGCAACGCGCCTGCTGTGGCCGTGGGAGCCCACGAGTCGCAGAACTCGCCACGGCTCACGCCGACCTTGCAGTCGCAGTGTGCCCTTTTGGAGCGTTGTCGTTCGAGAATCGCATTCGCAATACTCTGTCACTCGCCGCCCAAGCTCCGCGCGAGCCGTTGCGAGCGAGCCGTGATACTTCCTGAAAGGTTTCTAAGGACGGGACCTCATCCATTTGCAGATTCCACGTCGTTATCCCGTCCATCCCGGGCTTTGCTTTCTCGACCTACCCGCACCGTGCTGGTCTGAGCTTTGTGGGGATCGGTAAACTGTACCACCGCCTGATGACCGAGGTCCTGGGCTACGACAAGTATGCTGTCCAGGGAGGAGATTGGGTGCGTCTCTGGAGAGGTAGTTCGAGAGCACTATTGTAATCAAAGGCTTTCAGGGCTCTGACATCGCGCGTTCGATGCTCGCATCGCCGACCATTGCTCCGCACATTGCAATCGCTCATCTGAACCGTGACTACTTAGACATATTTTCATCGTGCCCGCTCTTATCTCACAATATTTCAGTGTTCTTCGCCTTGCCGACTAGTGAGAAGATTCTATCGACCCTGCAAGCGCTCGTACCCTCCTTCTTCAAGTACATCCCAGGCTACACCTCCCTGACCAACTACGCCTCCAATACCCTGAACAGCTTCCTCTACACGCCCGCCGAGCAGCGCGGCATTGAGCGCATGGCGGCCCACCGACTCGCCGGGCGCGGGTACTCGGAGCTACAGTCCACAAAGCCGCTCACGATCGGCTACGCGCTGAACGACAGCCCGCTCGGTCTCCTGGCGTACATCGGCGAGAAGTTCTACATCTGGAGCGACCCCTCGGTGCTCGACACGCACGACCTCGTCGACACCGTCGCGCTGTACTTCCTGACGCACTCCTTCTACACGTCCGTCCTGATATACAATATGTCGCGCCACATCAGCACGGACCTGACGCTGCACCCCGAGCGCTGGGTTGCGGCAGCTGGTACGGCTATCGGGTTTGGCAGCTATGTGCGTTGTTTTTCTCTGTTACTGTTGTGAACTCGTCTGCTCATTGAGTTATCTGTGCAGCCGTATGAATTAGGGTGCGGCGCCAGATGACTCGTTTTCGGTGTCCTAAATTTTTCACGCAGTGCGGCGCCGCGCTCCGTCATCCAGCAAATGGGTAGGCTGGTCCAATACAAAGGTGCGCACGACGGGTCTCTCAGTAGACGCAACGCTCAAATTTGCAACCGCACAGAGCATCCATTCGGCGGCCATTTCGCCGCGCTGGACAACCCAAAGGCATACGTCGCGGACTTGCAGGAACTTGCTGCCCGCCATTGGATTTAGTCAGAATGCGAAGCTCCGAAATTGACGCAACAAGCATAAAATATAGATCTCCTCTGTGACCAGGACCACGGCACGTCGTCCAGTTCGATATCCCCTCCTTACGCCCCAGGCCCACATGGCTCTGTCCTTCCCATTGCGTTCATGTGCGACGTTATGTCCCCCGCCATTACAAGCCGTACGCGCTCGTATATAGCAGGCACCTCGCGCGAGAGCGCGGCGCAGAACCGTGGGTACACATCGCGCCTGGCGTCTACGTCGTCATTGTCCGCCCGCGTCGAGCTTGAAGCCCGACACCTGCTCTGGACGGTCGCGCATGAAGCGCAGCACGGCCGGGACCTGCCATCTGAGCCGAAGCAGGAAAGGCACAGCGACGCAGGACTCGAGGTTGACGACGATGTGCCAGGCCTCTACAGGGAAGGAAGTGTCCGCAAAGCGGCGCGCGAGCGAGCTGAGGTCCCAGGAATGCGCAGACTGTGCATGTGTACAGGACCAATAGTCGATGAGCGACGTCAGGATGACCGGCGTCGACGTCTCTGCATAATTGCGCGAGAATCTTCTGCCGACAGCGTGCGGGCGTTCACGCGTTCACGCGTCGCAGACTAGGCAGTGGGGTGCTCGAAGTGCTGAGCCAGCGGGGCTGAGCAGAGATGCGGCTGGTAGAGGACGTCCGAATAGAGGCTGGTACGGTTATATCGTCGGCCGGCATGACAAAGTCAAGCTCTTCGCCCTCATCGTCGTTGTCGGCATAGAGGCCTTTCACCACGTGTTCTGGCGCACAGAAAGCCGCCCAGAACGTCCGCCGCCAGTCTCCATCCCAGCGCTGAAGCTGCCCATCCGACTCGGACAAGAAGTATATCTTCCAAGATACCTGGTGGCGGCTGAAAGCAAACAAAGCCCGAGACATGGCCTGCAGGCGGAAGACGGTGCGCGGCGACAGCAGCGAGAGAAGGTCCAGAATCAGCTCGTCTGGCAATATAGGAAGCACTCCAAGACCGTCGACGCGCGCTTTACGAGCTCGAGAAGGATTTATGAGAGCATTACCCGAGGGCTTGAGCTGGAGTGGCTGATGAGAGGACGCAAATGGTGGTGGAGAGCCTCGCTTACACTGGGGAGCAGGTTTGGGGTCTGGCAGGGAAGGGTCAAAGCGCGCGCGTTCGGCGGGATGCGTCGTGCTGGGAGACTGAGCACGCGCGCTGGGAGACTGAGCACGCGCGCTGGGAGACTGAGCACGCGCCAGTGCGCTGACCATCGTGAATTTTGAGCGAAGGTCGCGTTTGCGGCCTCGAACTCCGCGCGCCGCTCTTGCTTTACACCAGCTGCTCACGATAATTTCCGCGTTGTTCTGCGTGTCTCCCTTTGCCCCGTACCTTTGACGACTGGGTTTACGACTACGGCTACCTGCATTATAGCTCTCAAACACGTCTGATAGCACTTCCGCTCGTTTTTCTTCATTGGACAGCGAACATTGCTCTTTGTTAGCTTGATTGCTCGCGGTGTCTCCACCTGTGAACGGGTCTCTCTGCCTAGCGCTTATCCGAACATTGCATGGTGCTCGTGCCTCGGATTCCCTTCCATCACTCGCATACCTATCGTGATTTGCAGATTTTTCTGGTGTTGCTGAGCCATGCATTCCAAGCTTCACGAGCAGCGGTCAGCTGACCAAATACAGCCCTTTGCATAAGATACTGGACACCCGGAAAAAAATGTGAAGTCGGAAACAGCCGTCCCGACCGAGTCCGACCCCCATCCGGGACGCTCTCGCCGGCGCTGCAACTCTGTGACCAGCATGTCCGGGCCGTCCAGATCACCGTGCATACAGGCTACTTAAGGACAACCATATATGTGTATTAGTTAACTACTTGAGAGGTCTGTGCGGTGTCGAACTCGTGCTCGTTCGAGACGCGCCCGTTGCGTTCGGAGAGTGCATCGCTGTCGTAAGAGCGCGCTGACGCGCTACCTCCACTTTCTGAGCCTTTTTGAGGGACTTTCTGTGGTGGTGCGCTTATCAGGGAAAACTTCAAGACAGGAATCAACGCGCGCGCTCACCAAGTCGCACCGAGTCGCACGCACGTCGCGCATGTCCTCGAACGTCCCAGCAAGCCACCTGACGCCCAGATTGTGCACAAGAGAGAGCGCAACCGACAGGCGCGATGATCATCGAGCTGCGCGGGCAGTGCAAGCGACACGGTGGGCTACAACATGCAAAGCACGGTGACGGGGAAGTAACGGACCCATTCGGAGTTGTTCGGAACGGCTATTTCCGACTTCACATTTTTTTCCGGGTGTCCAGTATCTTATGCAAAGGGCTGTACTGCTATGTTGACGGAATATTCGCGAATGAACGACACCAAGCGCGAAGGTGGCACCGAAGCCGCGGAATTTTCCAGAGCGTCCCACACACGTCCCGCGATACTTCTGGAATACCCAGCCCTGGACGCTATATAAACCCGCACTGTGCACTGGTAGTACCTCAGCAAGAACTTAACAAACGCATTCGCCAAGCGACTCACAGCTTCTACTCAAACACTTGAACGACATGTCTCTCTTCTGGACCTCGTTCCCCTTCGACGACGTCGACCGCGTCTTCGACGAGGCCTTCAATGGCTTCCTCCCTACTGGCGCTAGCAGCCGCCCACGCATCCAGGGCGGCAGCAGCGATGACCAGTCGCAAGTTTCCCGTGGCTTCAGGCCAAGGTATGTTCCTTCCCCGTTAGCTGCGCAAAGTGACTTCATGCTAACACCTGCCACAGGATGGACGTGCACGAGAACAAGGAAAATAACCTTGTGACCGCGACGTTCGAGCTGCCCGGCCTGAAGAAGGACGACATCACCATCGACGTGCACAACGGCCGTCTCACTGTCTCGGGTCAGGTCGAGACCTCTTCCGAGGAGAAAAAGGACGGCTACGTCGTGCGCGAGCGCCGCTCTGGCAAGTTCTCTCGGGCGGTGCCGCTCCCCACGGGCGTTAAGGCTGAGGATATCTCGGCTTCGCTCAATGAGGGCGTCTTGACCGTCACCTGGCCGAAGACGACTGCGGAACAGCAGGCGAAGCGAATCGCCATTAACTAAACTGAAAAATGTTTGAAGTTCATTCTGTATTATTATTGCTGGTTTGCACATCCTTCATGTATCAATTAACATCTTTGGGAATGAAAGCACGCTTTCGTTGATAGCCACATGCAAACGTGAAGGAGTCCAGTAGTGATTTGTTCCTTGATTGACAGTATAGTAGAAGCCTCCTGCATTTGTTATCGTGAATTCAGAAAACAAACGAGACACCGATGCAGTTTCCTTACAGTAAGTATCCTTCGCAGACTTTAACGTTCGAAGATAATCGTTCAAAGTAAAACAACGATGATGTATTGGCGGGAGTATGGCTTACAGAGTGGCCAAAAAATAAACCGCTGTATGTAAATCCGAATCCTGTATCTATCGCGTCAAACACCGCTGTAAGTATATCAGCTCCGATACCGCTGTATGTTTCACCTTCTGCAGGGGACCACCTCCTATTGTGCTTCTTACGGCATGGGAGGCTTCCACTCCACTCTGTGCACGTAATGGCCATGCTCCCAGGCCAGCATCGTGTCTGACTGGTGTCCAGGAGCAAGCGCACTCCGGCGCGGAGATACTTTGGATATGTCCGAGCTTATCGCCGACCCTTGATCCGTGGCCGTCTGCGAGGCTCCAGCTTCCTTGAAAGCTCAGGAGTACGTCTCAGCTCTTGTAATGAGTCTCAGAAAGGCTAGAGAGACCCCATAACGCAAGCCAAAATTTATTCTCATCCCATGACGAGGCAAAGCCTCTACAAGGCCTCTTGAGGACCACGAGAGAGATTTAAGCTCCTCGGTGACTCTCAAGCTCCTCAGGGACTCAAGTATTGACAAGAGAAACTACTCAGAGCATTTTCCTACCAATATCACGACTACAGTCGGCCTCAGGCTCAGTCATTACTTGCCAAGCGACTCGGGCAGCAGGTTCTGCATGAAATTGACCATGTTCATCTCTCACTGAATCTTATTGCTCCTCCACATGCCCCTCAGAATCTTAATCAACCATCTGAGCCTGCAACATGGACGAGACGCTGACGAGACCGGCGATCGGGAGGTCATGGCCGGAACCATCCGGACCCAAATGAATACAGCGGCCGCGGATCATGTGCGAATACAGCGGAAACGTGCTCACACTGATATATACAGGTCAACCAGATATTTACAGCGGGATCATTAAATGGCCAACCTAATGGACGTAGCGGGAGGGAGTCAACAGTATTCTGTATGTACGAGGACCGCTGGGGTAACTGTAATCGACAATAAAAGATGGACTGGAGAGAGGGGCATGGAGGAGTTCAAAGTAGTTTACCGGAGTTAATTGAAAAAGCGAGAAAAGACAAAGGTCAATCTACTTCTGTACCATCCCGAAGAACTGTGCAAGGTCGGGTAGGTCGCCCAAGGTGACGTTGGTGTAGCCCTCAAGTCGGCGGCTAATGAACTTCATGACGAGGACGTCGCCTTTCCAAGCGGCTCTGCCAGACGTCAGGCGCCAGATGGCGCGGTTGACAGTGGTCGCGCCGCCGGAGCAGCACCAGATTTGTAGCGGGCTATGAAGCGCAGCCCTGGACCGTTCGGTGAGCATGACGTGTACGGGCGGGTAGCTGGCGGAAGTCCGGAGGTAGGGCGCGACCATCGGCACCGGGCACATGGAGACGCTGGGGTCGGCGGGCGGCGTGCAGGCAACTTGGACGAGACGCGCTGACTCCTCGTCTTTGGGGAAGTAGATCGCGTGGAATACCAGAGAGTGCGACGCAGGCGGCATCTGCTGGAACGGAGCGGCCCTCGGAGGCGGTGCATTTTGCTGAGGACGAGACTGGAACGACTGGTGGCCGTACGGGGCCGTCGCCGCCGGCGCGGTGGCTGCCACATACGCAGGGCGTTGCTGAGGTCTAGGCTGGACCGAGTTGAGACTGTTTGGAATACTATGTATGATGATTCAACTCACTGCCTGGGGATGTTGAGGAACATTGGGGATGGTAAAGTTGAGAGGGGTCGCGAAGCTGTCGTCGTTGTACCCGAGTCCAGCCATGTCGCGCACGGCCTGTACGCTCATCGTCATATCCTGCGGTGCGGATCGCGGGGCGCCCGGGGTGAGGTCCAGTGGTGTCACGCTGAGAGCGAAGTTTCTGTCACATTGCGTGCACCAGTTCGAACTCTTGTGGCGGCAATTGGCGCAAGGTTGGAAGGGAGGCATGTCAAGCTGGGGAGAAGGAGACAATGGGTATCTCTTTTGGGGGGGACAACGGAGAGTGCTTGCCGCGGATTATATAGGTTTCATGGCGTGGTGCGTCGTAAGTCTCGTAGTACGCTTCCTTCGCTTCTCCACCACAGTCTTGAGAACCACGTTCATCACACGTACCGCCCTTGCATACATGCATGGTCAGGACCATCCCGTTCAGCAGCATTACCTTGCCAGACGGCTCCCCATGTCAGAAGGCAGAATGCTAGATGAGAAAATGCATGGCCCTGGCGAAGGATGCGTTTGGAGGCCGCCCTCCGGTAGAGACCTTCCCCGGCACCACGCTCCGTCTAAGCGAAGTGGTATGATGGCCGCCTCCAGAGCCACGCTGGCCAATGATTGAAGTTGCGCGTCACGGGCACGCCCAGACGATTTTGCTACCACGCTCGCGAAAGACGAGGGACCCTAATGTCTTGATTTGCGCGGACAAGAGTCTCAGATAATCCGACCGCAAAGCCGCTCCGAGGACATTTATTTTCTGGAGTTCAACGGAATACTGTTCCAATGTTTTTGCAGCCTAGTGTAACACGAGTAAACGGGACCATACATGTTTTCGGCTCGCTCAGCAAGCCGCCAGCTCGACGACCGACAGGACAAAGGCAAGGCTGTACGCGAAGGTGCGGACGAGATGCTGCTTGTCCCATTTGACAATGCCCGCGTCCGTCTCGAGGCCAATAAGGCTGGCATCCTTCTTTCCAGAGTCCACTGCAGCATAGCATTGTCAGCCGGATAAATTCGATATCTGAACACTGGCGAATTACGCACGCTCGACCTCGATGCTCTTCAGCTTCTGGATGTTGGGCATCATGACCAGGACCGTCCAGGGCACCATCAAGCCAGCGCTTGCGCCGGCCAACGAAAGAATGAGCTTGCGGTTCTCGCCAACGAAGCCGCGTCCGACGACGGGGTCGGCGTAGTAGGCTGCGATACCGAGACACAGGCAAGACAACGACGCAACGGGCGCAATCTGCGCCTTCCCGCGCTCATAAAGGTCTGACCAGAGCTTAAGGCGCGCGGCGGGCTGCAGCGTCTTGTACATGGGCGGAAGGTACATGGTCGTGGTCGATGCCGACGCGCCTGCAGGACGTGAGTCTGCTGCGCGTGTTCAACATGCAGTCTGCGCACCGGCCAAGAGTCCCAGACCCACCGCGCTGATGATGCGCAGAGTGTCAACGTGCTGGGAAATATCGACCATGGCGTGCTGTTGCTAAGTTGCTCGAGGATGGAATGGGCGAGAGTTAGTTTACAAGGCAAGTGACGCGTTCTGGGCTCCGCAGTCATCGCGGAGTGATCGGAAGTTAAGAAGCAGAACCCTGAGGATCTCTTGCATTCCCGCGATTCCTCCGTCTGCCTCAGAGGTATGTAAATGCCGAGCTCAGAGGTACGCAGTACTTATTACGGGTAAAGGTCTGTCTGAAAATAGAAATCAAGATAGAAATTACTCTGACACAGATTTCCCTTTGACTTGGTTTGAAACCTGCTGCAATGCCCTGGGTCGTCGACTCAGATGAATCAGTGGTGCTATAGCAGCCATACTAGCGAGAACTTCAATCATCCTGTATTGCAAACAAAGGGCCAGGGCGAGTCTTAATGTGCCGAACGCGGACTTGGACACAACATGTTTTCGATACAGCAAGAGCACAGACGATACTATAGCTTCAGCACAGCATGTACGGGGCATAGCGATGACCTCGAGACGGATTTATTTCCGAACTCACCGCTTCTTCCTGTCCTTAGACACGCGAGCCGATTTATCAAGGGCAACCAGCCTCTGCTCGCGCCGCAGCCAGTAGAACGCGATGACAGCGCCAGGGCTAACGACGGCGGATGCCACCGGGGCGATGGCGAGCAGAGCCAGAGCCTCGGAGAACGAGTCCGCCATGAACGCCGCAGCGAGCACTGAACAGGTATACCAGACGATTGAGTCCCACTGTAACAAATGGTAGGCAGCGGTGTAGTACGTCGTCGCGCTGGGGTCAGGGACGCTGAACGAGGGCCACCACTGGGAGAACGCAGCCAATCCCAGGTTGGAGCGATTATGGTACAGCATACTGAGGTGCGGCGCGGCGGAGATCGCGGCCGTCGTGAGTAGCGCCGCGCGCACGACGGATAATCCGGATCCGGATTCCTCAGACGCGGTACTGCTCCCGCGTTTACCGCGGACGATGAGCCAGGCGTGCTGGAACAGCCAGATGTAGACTGGGAAGACCTGCCAGTACGCCGTGACGTATTCGTCCTGCAGAACGAGCAGGGCCGCCGTGGGGAGTATGTATCCCAGCAGCAGACCAGCGAACACGGATTCCGCCTGCGCGTGCGTGAGCGGCTTGCGCGCGCGGTCGGCGGAGGACAGGACCAACGCCAGCCAGCCCAGCGGCATGATGCCCGCGCCGCTGAGAAGCTGATAGCCAAGACCGATGGCCAGAGGGACGACGGCGCGCGCGCTGTCCGAGCGCGAGCCCTCGATGAGGTACGCGAGGGACACCGGCGGGATCCCCGCGAGAAAGTGCACGGTGTAGCCCATGTTCTGCGGCACGAAGCTCGCATGAAAAAACGCTACGAGGGGACAGAGGACAGCGTCGGGAATGCTGAGGCCCGTGTAGCGCAGCTGCGGGGGCTGCCTGTACGTCGGCGGCTGCGGGCACAGTTGCTGGATGTCGCGATCGCCTCCAGAGGCGTTTATGTGGTACAGCACCGTGTAGAATCCGATCCCCGAGAGGGAGAGGAAGGTTGCCAGGGCGGCTGTACGGTCCGCGATTGTGAGTGATCGTCCAGGAGCGACCGAAACGCAGCTTACCCGCTCGTTGCAGGAAGCTCATCGTGGAGAGATGAGTACACGAGGGGAGAATGGGGTCATCACTTGATCAGCTGAGTACCTGACCTTTCCGAACACGGATCGACGGATTCACTCCGGATTCGGGATTACGCGACTTCATATGAGACTTTGCTCGCTCACGTCCAGAGAAAGCAATAATGTATGTGAGGCGGGAGGTAAAGTACTTTGGAACCCATTTGGTCGCGTCTAACGCTTGACCCAAGCGTACTTCTTGCGCGCCTTTGCGCGGCCGGCCTTTTTCCGCTCGACAACACGAGGGTCGCGACGGAGCAATAGTGCTGAAAGATCATAAATACGAAAACATGGGATAGCTCCGAGGACGCACCTCTGCGCAAGATGAGATCGGATTCTGGAACGTGTGCAGCAAGGGCCTGGGCGAGGCCGTGAGCGACGGCGCCAGACTGACCAGTCGTGCCACCGCCGCGTGCGATGGCAAAAACGTTGAACGCGCCGAGCAAGCCGGTGAGTTTGAGCGGGCGCAGGACGCGCTCGCGGTCGGCCGGGTTCGCGAAATACTCCGCGAGCGGCACGTTGTTGATGAGCACGGTGGTGAGCGGCACGTCGCGGTTGAGCCGGTAGGCGTCTGTGACCTCGGGCTCGTAGAAGTCGGCGTTGTCGCGCATGGTGACCGACGGGTTGCTGTCCGTTTTGCTCGCGATGACCCAGACGCGCGCGGAAGCCTCCTTGCGGCGGCCGCGGGCATAGGCACGGCCGAAGGCGTCGAACTCGACCGGTTTCTTCTGGTTGCGGCCGGCGTTGGGGTCGGCGTCGACAGAGCCAAAGATGTCGAGTATACTCTTCGTGACGCGCTCGACAGAGGGCGCGTCGCCGTGTCGTGCGACGGTGTAGCACTCGGCGAGCTGGTTGAGCAAGCCGGTCACGCGCTTGTACGTCTTGGGCCGCAGCTTGACGCCGACGACGGCAGACATGCGTCCAGCGCTCTTCCAGCTCGGCGTCGCCTGCGGGAACGTCGCGCGCGCAAAGTCGGGCACAGGTAGCAGCTGGCGCGCAGTCAAAATTCGCCGCGCATGCGAGATGGCGCGCTCCAGAGTCGCGACCGTATCGTTGAAGGCCGCATTTCCCGTATAAAATGCTGGCGAAGCTGCAGCTTGTCGCGGATACTTGAACATATTTCCGCGCTGAGCGTCTTCCAAAGAATCTTTGGCCAGACGGCCTTGCCGTCGCCCGCCAGGCCCTGGCGGCCCTTGTTGTCGATTTTGGTCGCGCTCGTTACGGCCACCAGACGGGCGCCTTACGCCGCCCAGACAGGCCGCAGGGCCTCCACGGGGGACGCGCGGACCCACGGTCGTGGTCGTCGCGTACGCTCGTCGGAAAGCAGAAAGCATGCAAGAAAATTCGGCATTTCGCCGACCGACGCTTGCCTCCTACCGCCATGAGCGAAACAAAGACGGGCGCGTATGGCAATGCTGCCAGCGACGGCTCGCACCGTCGGAAATGGGACACCGAGGCATACCGCGAAAAGGCGCGCGAAAAGGATCGCGAAGAGCGCGAGCGGATGCAGGAGAACGAGGAGCTCATGCGCAAAGGTATTTCTTTTGTTTATGAATATATATTTCTTTTTGATTGACTATTACCTAGGCAAGAAGCCACGTAAAGGCGTCAAGAAGGAGGATCTGCCTAAGCCCACAGAAACGATGAAACAACGCGAGGCGCCTCTGGAACTCGATAAGAACTTGGGCAAAACCATGATCGTGGCGAACAATTCCAACCGCCGCAGTGGTGCTGGTCAGCCTGGCTTTTACTGCGAAGTATGCGACCGCAACTGCAAGGACTCGACGGGTTACCTCGACCATCTGAACTCGCGCCACCATCTCCGGCAGCTCGGCCAGACGACGCGTCTCGAGCGCTCGTCAGTCGAGCAAGTCCGCGCCCGCATCGCCATGCTGCGCGAGAAGACGCGGGACGCGAGCCAGGCGAAGAGTTACGACTTTGCGCAGCGCATGAACGAAATCCGCGACAAGGAGAACCAGCTGCGAGAGCAGCGCAAGCTCGAGAAGCAGCGTGCCAAAGAGGCCGCCCGCGCCGAGCTCATACTCGATCCCCAGGTAAAGGCGGAGCAAGACGAGATGGCTGCCATGATGGGTTTCGCGGGCTTTGGCTCCATGAAGAAGTAGACACCCGCGAACATTCAGGTTTTGTATCTCTACATCGTGTATCAGTACCCTGTGCATTTGAAGTTATGTGTTCTGTTCGCTCACAAATTTCAGAAAACACCTCAACGAGCCGCCATGTGCTCTGTACTATGCTCAAGTCGTCGTACTGTCTATGCTCCGGCTATCTGGAACTATGTTGTGTGTACTGCTTGTTGCAGCAAACTCTTGACTATTCGGCACGTTGTCCGTTCGACTCTTTTTTGCTGGCATTCTGATTCATCAAGGACTTCAAAACGTGGTCGAGGCAGCAACGTGCTGCACGGCTGGCACGTCGCACATTCCAATGAAGCACCTCCGCAGGGAAGACACGATCGACACCGTAACTCAACCCATTTCAAAGGAGCGAGCTGCAGAATATATTCATCCAACCGAATTAATCGTCTACTTCTCCAAATCCGCATCCACATGGACAGGAAGGTAGCCATCGCGCTCTCTCTTCCCCTCACCGAGCCATCTCCGCAGATACGGACGCCCGCCGCAGAAGTAGAACGCCGCAGCAGGCACGGCAAGGACGATGAATCCGACGAAGAGGTAGTAGAGCACACCGAGCAGACCGAGCGAGCCGTCGGACACGGGGCGGACAGAGTCGACGACGGGCGCTGGGGTGGGCTTGATGAGCTCCGGATTCTTACTCACGCTGGCCGCTGGCGCGGCCGGCGACGGAGGCGATGCCTGTGGGACGTACGATGAATATTTTTGGGGGAGGGCAACTAGAGCTCGGCGCGGAGCGGCACCTGTTTGCCTTCCTCGTCGGTCACGGGGTCCACGGGCAGCTGTGTTCGCGGCGGCGTGAGTTGCCATGTTCGACGTTGGACGAGGAGCTGCGTACCTCGCCAGAGTCGGCGATGATGATGGGCTGCTCAGGGCGGTCCTGCCTGCCCGTCGGCGAGTTCTCTTGGGAGACGTCAGCTGAAACGAACACGGGGAACTAGGAGGATGCGCACCGATGGCAGTAACGACATCAAGACCCTCGATGACTTTGCCGAAGACGACATGCTTGCCGTCGAGCCAAGAGGTGGTCACTGTGCAGATGAACTGTGACGACCCTGAGAATCCTGCTTCAAGCCAATTCCGCGAAACATACAAATTGCGAGCCGTTCGTATCCTGGCAGATTTCATTAGCGAAGTTAGACGCTGGGCATGCTAAACAGCGTACCTTTCCGGCGTTGGCCATGGAGAGAATGCCGGGACCGGTGTGCTTGAGCTTGCTGCAACGCAGTCAGCAACTAGCGCAGGCTTTCCGAAAGTTAAAAGCGCACAAGTTCTCGTCGGGGAAGCGGTCACCGTAGATGGACTTTCCGCCAGTACCGTCGCCCTTGGCTAGATAGAGGTCAGGGACGACCGCAGCCTAGCAAATCGCTACTCACTGAAGTCACCGCCCTGGATCCTGAGCTGGGAGTTGGACAAGGTTCCACGATACTGCTTAAGCACGTACATGAAGTTCTTGATGACACGGTGGAAGCCAGAGCCCTTGTAGCCGTAGCCAAGAGGGTTGCCATCCTTGTCCTTGCCAGTCGCCAGCGCACGGAAGTTCTCCGCCGTCTTGGGCACAGTCTTTCCGAAGAGGCCCATAACGACTGCAGCGCATGGGGCTTCAGCGCGGAAAAACTAATAGAATTCTGCCACGTACCCCGGCCCAGCGGCTTGCCGCCTTGCTCGATGTCGAAGTAAACCTTGTGGGTAATGACGGGCCCACGGGCGGCCTCCACTGAGGAGGCGTAGAAGACCAGCGCCAGGAGCACCGTCACAAACGACAGCGAGAATGGATTCAGCATGGTAAGGGGAAAAGGATAGGATAAACCAAGGCAAACTCCGAAAGCTGCTCATGGACGACGACGACGGCTTCGTGCTCAACCTCGCGCAGGACGATGGCGTCCCAGCACGCAAGGTGGCCACGAAAAAAAATGGTAAATGGACTGATAGGTGGGTCCTCGGATTTTACTATTTATGTTCAGTATTGAATTTATTCATCCAGATTGAAAGCAAAGCGTGTGGCCGAAAAGAAGCGAAAGCTCCCACAGCAGCGCAATAGTACTGCTGGAACTGGCGACGAGGAGCTTGAAGCCAGCCCTAGACCGCAGAAACGCGCTCGCGTTGAAACTGTGGCAGGTCCGAAGCCAGCAGCCAAATCCGCACCTTCCAAGAATTTTATTTCATCGCTTTTCACATCGAATCCGAAAGTGAAGCCAGCGACAACAGCAGCTGTGATACCGACAACTTCGGCACCTAGCAATGCACCTGTCACCGACTCGTCGACATTCACGGGACTCGGACTGGATCCGCTGCTCGCCAACCACCTTCAGACGAAGCTCAACATTCAAAAACCGACAGCAATTCAACGTGCAACGTTCCCGCTGCTTCTATCAGCTGAACACACTCGCGACGTTTTTATACAATCGCAGACGGGTTCCGGCAAAACGCTCTCGTTCCTGCTCCCCATTATCCAGGACCTCCTACCGCTCTCGAAGGAATCGTATATCGACCGGTCCATCGGCACCTTGGCTATCATCATCGCGCCAACGCGCGAGCTGGCCAAGCAAATTTCGGACGTGCTCGAATCGCTGTTGACAATGCGCCTGCGTACAGACGACAGCAGCGACGAGCCGCGACTAACGCGATGGATGATCGCGGGGCTGCTAACGGGCGGTGCGACGCGCACTCATGAGAAGGCGCGCCTGCGAAAGGGCCTGCCCATCCTTGTCTCCACGCCCGGTCGCTTGCTCGACCACCTTCAGAACACTGCGTCGTTCAACGTCGGCAAGTGTCGCTGGCTCGTGCTCGACGAGGCCGACCGCCTCATGGACCTTGGCTTCGAGGAGACTATTACTGGCATCTTGAAGAGTCTGGACGGACGCCACAACCTTGCTGCGCAGGCGGCCAAGGAGGGCACCGGTATGGATGTGGGCGGGTGGGATTGGTCGCGTCGACGGCGGACGGTGCTATGTTCAGCTACCATCCGTGAGGACGTGCAGAAACTTGCCGGCCAGGCGCTCAAAGATCCCGTCGTCATCAAGGGCAGCACCGACGACGACACCAGCGGCGAGAAAGACGAGAAAGAGGAAAAGTTTGCCGCGCCTGCTCAGCTGCAGCAGAAGGCCATCATTGTGCCGCTCAAGCTGCGCCTGGTGACGCTCGTCGCTCTGATCAGGTCGCTCGTCTCGAAGGCCATCGCGCGCGGGAAGAGCCAAGGGCAGGCGATCAAAATCATCGTGTTCATGAGCTGCACAGACTCTGTCGATTTCCACTGGGACCTTCTGTGCAAGACGAGCATGGAAGATTCGTCCTCGGACGCGGACGACTCGTCCGATGAGGAGGAGGAAGAGGACGGCGATGCAGACGACGCGAAGCCGAAACGGCCCAAACGCGACCCCATCGAAGGCCACTCGCCGCTCCTCCCGGACACCTCGCTCTTCCGGCTGCACGGCTCGATGGCGACGCCCGCGCGTCTCGCGTCGCTGAAGCTCTTCGCACACAGCTCTGTGAGCCCCGCGTCGGTGCTGCTCTGCACGTCGGTCGCCGCGCGCGGGCTGGACCTGCCGCACGTGCGCGCCGTGATCCAGTACGACCTCCCGACGGAGGGCGGCGCGACGGAGCACGTGCACCGCGTGGGCCGCACGGCGCGTCTCGGCGCGCGCGGCGAGGCGTGGGCGTTCGTCGCGCCCAGCGAGGAGGGCTGGGTCGAGTGGGTGCAGGCCCGCACGGACGCCACCATTGCGCGCGTCGGCGTCGACGCCGTCCTGCGCGGCGGCTTCGGCGGCGGCGATACCCATGCGGCCGAGGCGCGCGCGACGCAGGTCCAGCTTGCGTTCGAGCGTTGGGTTCTCCGCCGGCCTGAGGTGCGTCTTTTGCTTTTATGGTTTATCGATACTGACGGTGTGTCGTAGAACGCAGAACTGGCGCGCAGGGCGTTCAAATCGCACGTGCGCGCGTACGCGACGCATCCGGCGGACGAGAAGGAGATGTTCCACGTCAAGCACCTCCACCTCGGCCATCTGGCCAAGGCGTTCGCGCTGCGCGAGGCGCCGTCCAACATCAAAGGGCCCGGCTCCGCGGTCAAGACGAAGGGCAACAACAGACACTCGAAGGGCAAGCTGGAGGTCGACCGTGATACAGGCAAGACCGAGGCGCGGATGTACGAGGTCGTGCGGAAGCAGGGAAAACTCACCAAGAAGGGCGGTGTCGCTGTCATGAGTGGGGCTGACGAGTTCCAGGCCGTGTCCACCGCGGACTTGGAGAAGCTGGCGGCAGCGTTCTCGCGTCGCTGACCTGTGTGACGCTCCGTGTGCTTTTTGGGGTTTGACCATATACATTGTGGTTTTTAATGCGGGACATTCACTGCCTTGCTCACCGTACGCGTACTGAAGGACCTAGCTTTCTTATTACGGCCACCTTTCGGCACATGTGGATGCGGATTTGGCGGGCATCTAATATGCTCACATGAACTGTGCAATGGTTTGATGCTGGGTTGTTAGAATATTCCTCACTTCTATTTTCCTCACTGACCATCGAGCGCGCCACCAGCACCTCCATGAAGCCATTCGGGAAACAACGAGCGAGATCTTCGCGGCTACCAGCACCATCAGCTCTGCGATTGATCCCTCCTGCCTCCCCTCGCGAACTGGACAGGAGGATAGCAGCGATTTCGCGACAAAACTCACAGCAGGCATCGGAACCACCCGAGCCAATCCCACAGTCACCTGGTCCTCCGAGTCCACGCACACCTCGAGCTCAATCTGGTTCGTTGGCCTTTTCCAGTCCTTCTCTACTTCCACAATCGCTGACGGATGGAAATCGGTAAAGTCATTCCCGATGACCTGCGCGATGTTTCCGAGCCTCTATCTGAACGCTCGCACACCGAACCGCCGGCTGCAGGAATCAGCACCTCCGGTGAGACGCAAGGCCTCGGAAAGCGATCGAGCACGCCAATAAACGTTGATACGCTAATTTACGGACAAAAGCACTGTTTCGGCGGGTGCGGGAAGAATTACTCGAGGAATGAAGGCAGAGATAAGCACTGGATCGGCTACCCTCGGTGCAAAGCCCACCATGAAGAGGCAGTCAAGGGAACGCCCTTCGAGGAGTTTAGGAGACTTGTGGTGAGAAAGGAAGGGTTTGTGATGTGGCATCCGTACTCTAGAAAATGATCTACTTCGTGGTGGCTACCCCGAGGAAATCTTGATTCCGGCCATGCAATGGTAAGTTAACAGTGGTCAATGTCTTCGCCGCGGAGATGCTTGATTGTTTGTCTGAGATTAGGCACGTGCGCGCGCGAACGGGAGTTGCCGCTCACCCGTTCCTTTCGTTCTCCCGTTTTCTCGTATCTTCCTGCTCTTGAAAAATGGCTTCAAGCGCGCCTAACCCTTTGTCCGACGTGTCGAATGTGCAGCGCGCCCCCGCGGCAGCGCAAGGCAAGGCACAGAAGCGTCAACGCGAGGATGTGGCCGACGACGCCGCCGACGCTCCACAAGTCGACGCGCCCGCAGGCTTCATCGCCATCAACGGTTTCGCCGACGAGCTCTGGTCTAAGGATGCACTTGAGCTGGTCGACACGATGACGGCCGAGGCTGCGAAGCGTGACCCGGAGGCTCATAACGTCCGTTTGCCAGCTCGCCGCGCCGTCGCATGCTAACTGGTTGTTCAGATCGCCTTATTCGGCAGCTTTTACTGCTACGCGTTGTACGACCTCATCGAGGGCGAACTGCACAAGTTCAATGTCAAGATGCGCAAGAACGCGAAGGACCGCGATACTTTTGTCCTGCTCGAGGCGATCACGTTCTTCATCGCCGTTGACGAGGGCACATTCGAAGGTAAGGGATTGTATTATTTTTTGGGCCTCAAAGCTGACAGGTAGTCATAGGGATCGACGACGGTGATCGCTTCGAGGCGTTCGCGCACCTCTTCGCGGCCGCGTGGCACACGCTCGCCGCGCGCCTGCACACCGCGAAACCTGATTCGCTGCTTCCAAATATTCCCAATGCCTCGAACGTCATCCTTACCGCTGCGCGCATTATCATGATGTGGGACGAGATGCTCAGCGGTGAGCTCAAGAACGTGGTCACTCTTCTCCAGATCATGCTCTGCCGTGACGGCCTGCCGTACCAGCTGAAGAAGGTGTGCATTCGCGGGGAAGACGGTGAGAAGCCGTCCGCTGAGCGGATGAGGAAGAAGCCCAAGGTTTGCCTTCTTTCCTTGTAGCGATGCTGTGGCAATTGCAACTCACGATGATGGTTCTGCAGATCGACAATGAAATCGAGCACTATGCAGAGATGACGTTCCGCAAGGCTGAGAAGGAATTCGACGTGTCCGCCGAAGCACCGTACAACTTTGCCAGTGAGTTGCTATCGTCGCCACGCAAGCGCTTTCGTAACTCACCCGTCGAATGAAGACCTCTGGAGGGAGTATTCCCAGGTTCACCGCGGTCAAGGGCTGGCGGTGTTATTCCGCTATGTCGGGGACGCCGCTCCCGTTGGCGGCTGGGATATCACGAGATGGGGCGCGGAGGCTCGCGTGAAGTTCTCTTATGATCGCTTTAATGATGAGGACTCATCCTGAAGTGGACCGCTGGGGCGATTGGGGAGGCTGAATGATACCTGTACTGACTTCGACTATTGCAGCATGACCCATATTAATCGCAACCGTTTGACCTCCTCGGAATGAGGGTGAATCTCCTCTTGGATTTTTCTGTCGACAGCGAAGCTTCGCAACCGGACATGAATGACATAATCGAGCAGAACGGGGTTTCGCCCAAGTTTCGCTTCTTCCGCTGGAGCATCACGTTGTGACGCGGCATTCCGAAGGATGCCGTGCGCCACGAGCATATCTAGGGTCCTCCCAGATCTCCAAGATAACTTCGCCCTTCACCTTGGAGGAATTCAGGTTCAAGGCAGGCCGAACAGTCGACGAATGGAAACTGCGTAGATCTGAGCGCACATTGGCAGTGCGCGTGAGGGCGAGCGAGCAGACGGTTTCAATAACAGAGTGGCAGCCAACGAGAAGTCCTTCGTGCACGATGTTGACGGCTTGCTTATCGGGCTTGACGGCGTGTTCGAACGCGTGGTTGCCGATGGCGAGGTGTGCGTGCTTCATCGCCGCGGGCGGAGCGTTCTTCGTTCGTCGTTGTCGTTGTATATAGCACCGCAGCAGGCGTTGAACGGCGGGAACAGGCGAAGGGGCGAGGTGACGGACTGGACGACATGATTAGACGGCGGCTGGACATAGGGTGTTCGACAAAGCGCTTCAAGTTGTGCACCGCCGTCGACGCAGGTCCGGACTCAGCTGTGCTATTGGACGATGCGTCCGACTCCCCGCATTCCGCACGGCGGCGGGGAGGCACAGTCTCGCGCCACTCCGGCTGACTCCGACATGCATACCTGTGCCACCTGAACGTGTCAAAGGTACATGTAGGCAGGTATATTAACGGTTCTCCAGCCCACAAGAGCCTACTTTCTACCTCCACTTTCATGCAATGGTAGACAAGATGTTAGCCAAAAAGCAGTTGAGTCAAGGATTTCTGGGATACTGTAGAACCTACGGTGAGAACCCATTCTCGAGAACGCTCACCGCGTCCAACATCCCTCCCTGCTCGATAACTGGGAAACCCTAGTTGAGAGCGCAGTATGTCGAAACACGGCATGGGCGCTCATTACAGCCCGCCTGCGTGCAAATCAAGCTCCACTGCAGAGACCGCCCCCACCTGTGGCACAGCTCATGAATGTGCGCGTGGACAACGATGCTGTCGCTTTCGACGGCATCATCAGCCTCAACTGGTACTTGAAACCAGACGAAAATCCAGATTCGTCAAGAATTGAACTCCCTCAGATCCTGTTGTACACGGTGCTCAGGTTGGACTACTACACGTAAGACGTTCAGGACCCTTACTGCCGCCCTGACAGCAACAATTCGCCTGGGAAAGAATACAAGCTTGGAACAAGTTAGCGGTCGAATATGCACATCGAACGAATGGACGAGGCATTTCGGGTATTCATCGCATCGTCGGACACGTTGCCAAACTGGCTGGTCACAACGATCCCATGAAAGCGCGAAAAGCGAAGAAAGGAGGCCCTGACGACACAAGCCGGTAGTGCAGTGGCAAGGTCATCGTGTGAAGCGCCTTGAGCAAGCCCAAGAACGCGACACGGGCTGTCAAAAATAAGATAACAACGAACAGACCCCATAGGGTCGTTATAGTTGTTAAACTATAAAGAACAGATACTACACTTGATCTAAGCCAAAAGGCCAGAGTGGTAAGGATCCACTGTCGTCCGAGGGAAGGCATATATACTCTCGGACTTTGCTTCCGGTGCGCACGGACGCGAAGCGCGCTCGACGGCTGTTACCAAGCATGTCGACGTCGGGTCTTCGCGGCTTCAGTTACTTGGTCAACACGTGAACACTCAACAAGGCTGGATGCAGTATAAACAGAGCCAGAACTTCCTTTCACGGACGAACAGCTAGATTACAGGGGTCGTGAGACTTGCGCGCCGCTTCTCGGCCGCCAGCCGCGCCTTCAGCTTCAGACGGCGCTCCTCCGCATCCGAGGCAGGAGGCGCCGAGGCCGCTGCCAGCTTCTTCTTCTCTTCCTCCAGTCGCGTGAGCAGCATGTCCCGCAGGGCCGCCGTCTGGGGAGCCGGTTCGGAGGGTTGCGCGGACTCCTCCGTCTCTGTGGCTGGCATATCGTCCTGTGCCTTCAGAGCGGCAAGCCGTGCGCGTGTCCGCGCCATGATCTCACGCGCCGAAAGACGGGACGGTCCAGCTTCGGGCTGCGTCTGCGTATCGTCCGCCACAGGGTCCAACGCAAAGTCTTGCTCTGGGGCAGGCTCCAGGATCGGAATGCTGGTGTCCTCAGGGGCGGACGCGACAGGAAAGTCGTCCGCAATCCTTTCCGCCAACGGCTTACGGTCGATCTTGACTCGTCGCGGTTGTGCGGCCCCATTCTGCGCGACGCCCAGATGCGCCTGGATACTGGAGAGCGCCGTCTGTCGTGGCGCGCGAGCTGGGGGACGCTGACGAGTTGTACTGTGACCCGGCTCCTGTGGCGGCGGCAAGCTTGCAATTGCTTTTCCTTTGCCCTTCGCGTCCATCGTCTCTGAGCCGCTGGCAAGAACTGTAGGACCCGAGGTAGAATCAGGTTCAATCGCGTGTGGTGCATGCGAAGGAACGGGCTCCGCCTGGTCTGGAGAAGCGGTTCGAGTTCTTGGCCGTGGCTCAGGTGACTGTGACTTTCGCGAGCGCACACGGGGAGACGATGTCGTACGGCGTCGAGGAGAGGGTGAACGCGTCGCTAGTCGCCTATCCTTATGGCGCCCATGCCTTTCCGGCCGATCCGACGCAGTGTGCGCCTTTGCACGATGTCGCTCAGGCTGTTCGCGCGAACAACTTCTGGAGCGACGACGAGGCGGGTAATGGATAGATGAGGGCGAGCGAGAACGACGACTACGAGCGGGAGACCGTGCACGGTAGCTTCGAGATTCTGAGGGGGATCGTCGCCTGCTTCGGTGGCGGTCCCGAGATCTCGAGCGCGAAGGAGGCCGGTACCCGCGCGAGTGCATCGACTCGTTGACATTCGACGCGCGGCGCGAACTGGATACCCGCGGTGATTGCGGGAGATCCGCCCATCTCTTAGGCGGGCGTTCTTCGAATGGCGGGGAGCCTTCTGGCGGTGAGTCATACTGGATTAAGTCAGAGGGGAGCTTGAAACAAAAAGTGCGTATACACACCTGCACATGTCTGTCGTACACAGTCAAATCCCTGAATGGCGAGCGAACGTAGCTGTACACCTCTTGAACGGGTACGAATAAATCGACGAATCGTGTTCTTTCAGTGGATGCTTACCATGGGCAAAATGCTCGGCATTGGGATATCTGTTCCCTTCTACGTATGGATTACCCATATCGAGGAACTCAGAGAGCAGCTTGACCGCGGTCTCGGAGCGTAGATCCAGTGTCTTCATGAGTGATATAACGAAAGTCGTCAAGAAGTCTGCATCGATGTTATTCCATGCAGACAGTTCGCGCTTTACGAACGCAGTCGTGCGACTGATCAGGTCGGGCTGCGATGCAAATTGCGAGGGCGTTGGGTGCGGTCGGTACTTGGTGTACGTATTGGACGCGACATGCTAAAAGCGAGTCAGAGAATGAACGGGCCGACGGACGTCGAACGGACCTTGGCGTAGAGATGATGGCGATAGACCCAGCGGCGCTTCTCGATGGTCCGCTGCTCCTCCTCTTCACGCCGTCTGTCTTCACGCTGGCCCCAGACACGTGCGCGAGCAGCCCGAGTGCTTGGCTGCCGATATGAACTCCGGGGCGGCGGCCGCTCCGCGGCTGGCGACAGGCGCAATGGCGGCAGGAAATATTTCTGGTAGTCGAATTGCGAGCGCACATGGTGTATTAGGTACGGGCCTGTTGCGCTGGGCTTCAAAATATTGCACTTTATGGTTCTGCAGGCTCATACGCACCGATTTCCTGCTGGCACAGAGGACACTGGACGCCAGGCGAGGACGTAAGGGCGTCAGCCGGAGCAGCGTCATATAATCACTCGGCCAACCTTCCTGGATTGCTCTGCGCGAGCCATTTAGCCACTGCCAGGAGCGCACCGCGGGCGCTGGGGGCCAGCGCACCTGTCCATACGACGACGCATTCAAAGCAGAATTTCTCGTGCGCGCAGTCGGGCAGCACGGTCCTGTCGGCAATGTCCTGCAGGCATATAATACAGTGCTCCTTGTAGTCGTCTTCAGCCCCAGGCAGTGGCGTCGGTGACGACTCGAGCTTTACGCGCTTAGGCGGTGGACCGGGCGACGGCATGCCACGCGGCGCGGGCGGGTTATAAGGAGAGCCTGCACGACGGCAACTGCCGCCACGCCCTTGCACGCCTCTTGCGCCCATCCACGTCGCGCCGGACGTCTCATCTCCCCCGCACACGCGTCTTCGCTGCCAGTAACCATGGAGAGCCCGGGCGCCGCTGTGCCGCTGCGGGACGCGCGTCTGCACTGGTCCAGCCGATGGATCTTTCACCCCCAGCCGGGCGAGCAGGAATCGGCATGCACGGCAGTCGCCTGCTGGGCGGGCTCCACGCTTCGTTTCTTCGTGCGCGGGACACGCGTCTCCGTACGTACTGGCGCGAACGAGCGCGTCGACAACGACAACGGCGGCCTCCCGATGCTCGTGACGCGCGTCGCAAACATGGAAACCGGCGAGGAACACGACAGAATGTTTGACCTGCTCGAGCCCGGGGCCGTGCTGCACATTGTCGACGAGGATGAGCTCGAAGAGGAAGGCACCAGGGACGTGCTGTGCATCCAGCTCGTGATGAGCGACTGGGCGGCGCGGGTCGAGGTCGTGTCAATTACCGTGGACGACGTGCGTGCCGATACGCGCATTTTGCCCATTGTGCATGCCACTCAACAGCGTGCATTTTTCACCAGGTCGACTGTCTCCTTCCTCTGGACCCTTTCCCCACGATTCAGCCGAGTATACGCGCCCTCTGGATCGGCGACTCGATCACGTGCGGCTTTTCGAGTTGGGAAGAAGAATCCGACGACGAAGACTCACAAATGCCGCGCGGCTGCTGGGACGCCTTTCCATATGTCGCCGAGGACGCGCTAAGGGACGCGCTCAAGCTCAGTCCCGCATCGCCCGGAGTCGAGACAGAGATCGCGGCGTTCCCTGGAGCCACGCTCGTGGTTCTGACGGAAGAAGACAGAATCAACAGCGAACCGCCCTCGGACATCGAGGACTACCCTCGGTCGGAGGAGGACCAAAAGATCGAAGCCCCCAGACCCTTCGGCTGCGGCTTGAGTGACAAGTTTTTCCATGTATGACGTTTGAACCGCTTTTTACGCTGCATTACTGACTTCCGATATGCCGTAGGAGTCACCACATCCATTCCACAGCGACCGGACACGACTTGAACGATGCGCGCCAGACATAATAGTGATCGCCCTCGGTGCGTAGCCAAACACTCGACGACAAGCTGTCAAAACTGAAAGTTTCCGGGTGTATGTGTAGGCACGAACGACGAAGACTACGGTATCAGGCCCGAGCGCTTCCTCGCTACGCTGGAAGAATTTCTCGTCAACCTAACAGGGTTCTTCCACGAGACGCTCTCGCACATCGTCATCCTCGTAAGCCACCCTCTTTCCTTTCGTCCTCCCTCGCTGAGATGAGACGCTACCGCAGCGCCCGTTCCCCTGGTTCGGGACCTACACGCTTCCGGAATGGCCGACGCTCGCGACGTGCGATCTGTCCGGGGCCATAGCCGCCGTCGCACAGGCGGACTTTGCGCGCGGCGTGCGCTTCCACGTCTGGGACATCGCGCAGCTCAACGGCTACGACGAGTCGCACACCACCGACGGCACGCACCCCACCTTCGACGGCCACTTCGTCCTCGGCGCGAACTTTGCGCAGCTGCTGCAGGAGGAACTGTCCGAGCCCTCTAATACGTGCGCTTGCAGGCTGTGTGGCCTGTTTCGCGCCGCGGAGCACCCCTGAGACCCGGTGAAACGTAACGTTGTCTATATAAAAGGTCTATAATCGTTGTAAGAATATAACTCCCGCATTCCTCCGTGACAGGCTGTAGCTGTGAATGTGAACGACAGCGAAACACTTCTAGGAGCTTCCTGCGGGTCAGTGAGCCGTCCGTCTGAGCTTGACCATCAAGTTAGGCAGCATCCACATATGCGTGACATGTGGTTTCCTGCGGTCGGAGTATGACGGCTTTACCTTTCACTGTTGAGTGTGTGGTGCAGCTTCGCACAGAACCAGGCACCTATGATTCTGGACAGCACGTCAATCTCGCCCTGCGAGTGCTTATGACGCATTAGTGCTGAGCTGACGAGAGCGAGCCTCCGTAGCCAGCGGGTACTATATTCCTGTGGACCAATAGCGAGCGAAGAGCATGGCGACGAGGTCATGCGCCGGGCTGACTGCTGGAATAAGCGCTCTCCTCCTGGCACCCTGCCCAAGAGAGTAACTGCCGCGTAGGACATTTCCCCTTTCCCTTGACCGAGCAGGTGCAGGGGACGCTTCTCCCGAGGTAATATAGTGCAGGGAATGACCAATAGACAATTCGGAGCACCGTTCAGGGTCGGGGTGCAGTTTTGCAGCCAATTACGAGGAGCGTATTGATAGGTTCATAGAGTTCCAAGTCTGAGCACCTAGCAACGCCGACCTGCAAGGACTCGCAACCAGACTGAAGGTACCAGAAGACGGCTGAATCTGTAACGAAAACAAGCGTTTCATCAAGAAGAATATTTGTTGCCTGGGCTGTCGAAACCAGGAGTTCTATGGCTTCGAGGAGACCGACATTTGGACCAGGAGATGGTTCGGGCTGTTTTCTTTGTTTGCCGAGTTTGTTGTTCGCCCAAAGCATCAAACGTCCGTCGGAGCCGGGAGCCGGCCGAGTCACCTGAAATTTTGCGGCCGTCGACGACGAGCATGGCGCCCCCAGTACCCGATGGCACGCTGCCACCCCCCAAGATCTCCCCGCCGGGCACATGGACTCTGAAGGTGCGCACTGGCGGGTAGCCGCGAGCCGATGGCAGGCAGCCGCTGACTGCGCTTGTCGGGCAGGACGTTGTGGCGGGCTGCACGGTGCTCGCGCGGCGGCAGACAGGCAACGGCAGCGAGTGGGAGGAGCGGCGGGCGGAGGTGCTGTCGATGCGCAACAGCGGCGCCGAGACGGAGTACTTTGTGCACTGGGACCAGTTCAACAAGCGGCTCGACGACTGGATCCCGTGCTCGCGCGTGCTGCTCGACCGCGAGCTCGAGTGGCCGCGGCCCAAGCCAGCCAAGGCCGGCCCCGCGCCGCCCCAGCCCTCAAAGCAGCGCAACAAGAAGAACGGCAGCAACGCGCTCGGCGTGTCCGCCCAGCCGTCGCCGTCGCCCGGCCCGTCGTCGCTCAAGCGCAAGCAGCCGCCGGGCGACGACGACGACGAGCCCGAGGACGACGCGGACATGACGCTCGACCTCGCCGCGCCCGTGGACGACGGCAAGCGCGTTGTCGTGAGCAAGGAGCAGGAGATCGAGAAGCTGCGCACGTCGGGCTCCATGACCCAGGCGCTGGGCGAGATTGCGCGCGTGAAGAACCTCAACCGCATCCAGATCGGCAGGCACGAGGTCGAGGCGTGGTATTTCAGCCCCTACCCACGCGAGTTCGCCCACGCGCCCGTCATCTTCATCTGCGAATTCTGCCTGTGCTTCTACGTCTCCGCGTTCATGCTCCAGCGTCACCGCCTGCGCTGCAAACTCCTCCACCCACCCGGCAACGAAATCTATCGCCACGAAGACATCTCGTTCTTCGAGATTGACGGCAAGAAGCAGCCAACCTGGTGTCGCAATCTGTCCCTGCTTTCGAAACTTTTCCTAGACCAGTACGTCCATGCCTTTTTCGTATTCAGCCATCTCTTGCTCACATCCTCGCAGCAAGACTCTGTATTATGATGTACAACCCTTTCTGTATTATGTTATGGTAAGCCTCTCGCTGTGCCCGCTGGTTATCGCGCTCAAACGTCTGCAGTGTAAGAGAGACGACTCTGGCTGCCATATCATCGGCTACTTCTCCAAAGAGAAGGAGAGCGCGGAAAACTACAACGTTGCCTGCATCCTCACGCTCCCGCAACACCAGCGGCATGGCTATGGAAAGCTTCTTATCGAATTTTCGTATGAGCTCTCCAAGCTGGAGGGCAAGCTTGGCAGCCCCGAGAAGCCGCTCTCCGACCTTGGCCTGCTCAGCTACCGCGCGTACTGGGCGGAAACGGTGCTCGACGTGCTCCTTACAGCCAAGGAGGACATCAGCATCGACGATATAGCGCACCGAACGTCTATCACTCATGCAGATATCATGAACACGTATGTTATTCGTCCGCCCTCTGCGGCCGTGGCTGACTAGTCCGTTCAGATGCAAGACGCTCGAGCTGTTCAAGCACTACAATGCCTCCAACGTCATCTATATCTCTGACGCCGTGCGGCTACAACACGAACGCAACAAGTCGAAAGGCAGACGACGCATCGAGCCAGGCGCGCTCCAGTGGAAGCCGCCGGTGTTCACGCGCGAGCAGCTGCGTTTCGCGTATTGAGTTGACATGGTTTTTACGTCGCGGTCGTGTTGTGTACGTTACGCAGTTAGTACTTGACGTGCCTTGCAATATGTATAGGTGTAAAGTTTTTCAGGGGGGTCCCATACTTACTACTAGTTGTAAAATACACCGCGCACACAATACACACGCTCAAAACCTCTAAGCACGCCAGGTCGCTCTAATGCACAGCGGCGCGTTTTCGAAGACTGCCTGTCCCTGTATTGGCACCGGTAGCAGGGGTGAGGGCGCCGAGGTCGACGAAGGACGAGGAGGTGCTGGACGAGCCGGCCAGGCTGCCCTTGCGGCTGCGGCGCACGAGCTCGGGCGACGCGGCGCGCGAGACGATGGGCGAGAAGATGCCGTCGCCCGCGAGCGCCGTGTTGGAGTGCAGGTGCTCGCTGGGGCTCGTGCCGCCGCTGCTGCTGCCGACGCCATAGAAGCTCTCGTGCTCGTCGGCGGGCGTGATGGACAGCGTGAGGCCCAGCGCGCCGCTGTGCCGCCGCGTCGCCGCGGGCGCGTGCTCCTTCTGCTCGGCGTCGTGCGCGTCCGCGGCGACGTTGCGCACGATGGTCGCCGGCGGCAGGTCGGCGCTGATGGTGCCCATTGTGCGCATGATCAGCCAGGACGCGATGTCCTGCGTGCAGCTGGGTGTCAGCTTGTCGTCGCTGGCGGCGAGCTCAGCGCACCAGGCCGGTGATAAACGCCATGGGTAGGAGGATCATGAGCGCGAGCGCGTAGAATGTCGACGCGACGCGCGCGACCCAGGACGCAGGCGGCGGGTGCAGCAGCGTCGTCGCGTACCATCGCCAGATTGCATGCGCAAAGTTGCTGGACATTGGCGATTGCAGGCGGGTTCAGACTGTCAGTGTTCACTTGTGACTGGTGCCAGCCGCGGACGCATTCAGCCGGTGGCGATACACCGCTTGCACGGATATTCACGTTCACATTCACGAACACAAGTATCTCGGTGCAATGGTTGCTGTTTTTCGAGGCGGTAATCGTACAAACGACAGGCGACGGGCATGCAAGACACGCGGACCGGACGGCGACTAGCAGAGGGAGCGACGACGACAACGACAATGAGGGAGTGAGGGTAGCTTTGCTGGGGTAATAGTACTATGAGAAGAAAAAGCTACTGAGAGAAGACGGGAGAGAGAATGACACAGTAGTCAGAGACGGGCCATCCACATGAACAGAGTGCAAGCGACACAAGCAGCCCAAATTAGAAAGAACGAACCGGAAAGCGAGGAAAACGAAATCGAAGGGGGGGTAGATCGAGTGAATGATGAGATGGGTAACGAGACGAATCGTGTGTGGACACCGGGCATAACATCTAGGGATACATGCAGTTCGACGGGAACACGACCCCGTCGCTGCGTACGAGAAGAATGGGCGACCGCCGCGGCGGCGTCTTGTCCTGCTCGGGCGGCAGACACGCCAGCACCTCGGTGCACCGCACCTCGACGTGCGGGCTGGGCTGTGCGCCGAAGAAAATAGCGACGGGATCCGACTTGGAAAAGTTGGAGCCATACACGGTCAACATGCGCGCGCTATGCTCGGACACCGCCACCGAGCGCGACGACGAGCACTTGGGCACCTCCGCCGCACGATCCGGCGGGAGGTACTTGAGCACGTCGGGGAACGGCGTGACGGGCTTGGTGGGCACCGGGTGGAGGAACGGCTGCGGCGCCGTGCCATGCGGCTCGAAGAGCGCAGGGGGGACGAAGAAATTGTACCGCACCTGGTCGGTACCCACGATCGTCCATATGGACGTCTCACCGACGTCGATGCCCCACAGCGCACCGGAGGTGGCAGCCCCAGCAGGGGGAGCCTCGTTCCCGCTCCCGCCGCGGTTCGAGCCCGTCGAACTCTGGCGAGCACGGCGGCCCTTCGCGCTAGCCGTCGGCGCGCGCCCCTCGCGTGACGACGAGTTGCGCTTCCGTCGCACCCGCCCGCCATCAGAAGACGGGAAGTCGTGATCACTAGGCGACATCCCGCCAGTCCCGTTAAAGTATTCGCCGCTGGCGCTTGTCGCACTCGTTGGAGTCGAGATAATCGGCGACCCTGGCAGGCTGGGCGAGTGCGACGCGGGAGAGCTATGGATAGGGTTGTTCCACGATCGCGGCTCCTCGGGATGGTGCGTGTTGACTTTCTCACCCACGCAGGAGAGGAAGGAGCCGCTGACGCCTGGGTGGCCCAGCTCGGGTGCGCCCTTGGTCGCGTCGAATACTTCGAAAGCGATCTTGTGCAGCTGCGACACCGGGTCGCCGCAGACCTCCCCGGGCGCACAGTACAGGTCAGGCACGCTTTTCCCGGCGTCCTGGGCCCCTCCGCCCACCACTACAGTAGAGTGATCGACCTTCCGGATGATCAGCACCGGAGAGACGACTCCCGAGGTGAGACATTGCAGGACGACCGTCTGGTTGTAGTATACGGGTATCTGCGAGCCGTTCGACGAGAACGGGACCGCGTTGGGTGGTGGGGACGGGAATTCTGGCATTGGTGGCGGAGGGGGGACTGCATCGTTTGGTGCTACCGGCCGGTTGACGTCAACGATATACATGATGAACGAATCTGAAATTCGCGCGCGCCGTCAGTCATTGTCAATAACCATGCAGGGCACGATTTGCAAATCGCGATCAGGGACAAATGCTTACCCCAGCTAGTCGTCTGGGCCGCAAAGGAAGGCGACACAGTTCGGTGCGGCGTGGTATCGTGCAATGGGGCTCCGTCAGATCCCTTGAACGCCGTGCCGGACCCTGAGACACAAAGGTACTTGGTGGACACTGTTTGGGCACGTAACCTGTGGAAGAGTGCGATTGTCGATCCGTGGTTGATGCACACTACGGCAAATGACGGTTGAGTCCCAAATTCACGCTGTGAGGGGAGAATAAGCTGCGACTCACATTCCAGGTTCTTTGCGCTCTGCCGCTTCTTGCTGGGCTTGCTGATGACCTTGATGGGCCGGCTCTTGAAGATACCGATCACGCGCTCCGGGCCATCGTCGACGGAAGGGGCCGTGACATGAATGAGAGCCTCCACCTTCTTCTTTTTCTCATCGACCTCGGAGATGAAAAGCTGTTTGCCAACGGCACGGCCGATAAAGGTCGTCGCATCCTTCGGAGGAGGGTCGGCAGGGTCGAATGACTTCCCCGCAGCGCTTATCCAGTCGACAGTGCACTCGGGCGGCGTCGGCTCTCCCGAGATGGAGACCACAACGCGCGGTGGGAGGATCTTGCCCTGGTCGCTGCCGGGTCTTGCGATCTCGGACCACCAACTGTTGCCGATGAAGACGGCCGTGGGCGGCGGGCAGAGGAAGCTGCGTCGGGCGTCACGAGTCAGTCACGCTCGTCTCGCAGGATGTCCAGCTGCAACAACGGCCGATCAGAAGGCCTTGCAGCACGCACCGCTTCTCTGTCCCATAGCTCTTTTGGGCCACTTTCGAGGACATGACTATGATAGTCCGCTCGCCGTACGCGATACGATTGGGAGCTTTGACGTATTGCTCCAAATACGGCCTGCAAATAGCCAACGATGAGCCTGGGCGAGCACATGCAGGGGCGCGCTTCTCGCGAGCGTGCAGGCACGCACCGCATGAACGAGGCAAAATCCGCACCGGGCGGGCCATGGCCCGGCTGCAAGTTGAGCTTCGCGAGCTCGTCGCCCACAGAGACATTGTTGGCGGGCGACGCGAGCCCAATGTGATCCTGCTGCTGTTGCTGCGGCTGCGGCTGGGCGGGCTCCGGCGGCGTGAAGTGCATCGGGTCGAAGCAAACATCGGACGCAGCGTCCACGCCGGCTGCGGGCGCTCCCGCCTGCGCCGGTGCGGGCTGCGCGTGATACGATGTGTCAGGCGGCGGCGGCGCGGCGTAGGCGACGCCGCGGTCCTGGTATTGGTCGAGCGGGGGCGAGATGGTGGGCGCGAGCGCGGACGCCAGCGCGAGGCCGTAGTTGTCGGTGGCGTAGCCCGCGCGCTGTCGATCGGGCGACGGCATGAGCACCTCAGGGTACGCGCCCTGCGGTGCGAGCGCTGTGCCCGCCACCGAGCCGGGCTGCTGCCCATACCCGTATGCGCCCTGGTAGGCCGGGTCGCCGGGCGGCGCATGGGCGTGGCCGTGGAACGGCGCCTGCTGCGCCAGGCCGCTCAGCAGGTCGTGCGATAGCGACTGGTGCTGGTGCTGGTGCTGGCCGCCGCCGACGCCCAGCGGCTCGCCGTACAGCGGCTGTGGCGGCTGGTACATGTATTCGTTCGCATAGCCGTACTGGTTCTGGGCCTGCTGCTGCTGGTGCGGGTGCTGGTGCGCCACCGTGTGCGGTTGCTGGTGATCTAAGGCCGAACCGGGCTGGCCGTAGCGTGGCACCGCGGCATACGTCGAGTGCGCAGACGGGCCAGCCGCTGCATACTGTGCGTACGACAGCTGGTCCTGCAACGGGAAGCGGTCGTGCGCAGCATCGAACGGCGGCAGCTGCTGCTGCTGCTCGTGGTGCAGCGCCGGGTCCAGCTCCTGGTAATTGGAGAAGTCGAGCGACATCCGAGAGAGAGAGACAGAGACGTCCGGCGGCGCGTCTGCTACCCGGGCTCTGGCTGACTTCAAGAGTGGAAGGACAATTTTGCCGCGATCGAACGGAAACTCCGCCCAGACCTCCCCGCGAATATCAAAATCGGCTTACTACTAGTCGCGCTGGCTCTATATTACTGATCACGGACATGATTATCCCTATTGCCAAATAGTGTATTGCTATAGCTATCTCCGTCGCCGTCACGACAGATGAAACCATGGTGGGCGCTCGCGGCCTCCACTTGTGTACCGCTCTACGCATCGCCTCTCCCGGCGAGTACAGTCAGCAGCAGCAGAGCGGGCAAGAAAAGCATCAAGGGGACCGAGGCTTAACTCTACTCGCGTCAACGAAGCAAGATCTGCAGTCAACAGGTGCATCACACCGGGTATGACCATGCACTGATGTCCGCTGCAGGCGCCAGGCACCTTGGAGCTTCGGAGGACAGGGCGCATGGACGCCGCTTCGACGTGCAATATGCATCCTGGGGTCATCTCTGGTCATATCTCGGCGCTGCCATAATTATGTTGCTGTGCACATAGCGTCATGGGCGTCTCGCCGGCGCGCAGTGCTGCGCGCACATCGTCCGTAAGCATCCAACGGCAGCTTGACTGATACGTCCGACCACGACAGCTGAAGCACAAACACTATCCCCCGCGTCGATTAGAAAGAAGCATAGTCAGGCCCCGGCCGCTCTACACTCGTCGAAATAGCATTCCGGGCCACCATTGTGTTTCGAAGTCGAAGCACGCCGCCCTGAGATTCAGGACGCTGTCAAGAACGCAGTCGATGCCGCCTAAGCTCAGATTCGGACGAGGTCTGGAGCGCGCGGCGCCGCGCGCGCGCCCAGGCACAAATACTACTGACAGAGAAGCGTCGCGAGCCGGGCGGCCGACGGAGAACGAGAAAAACAGACTGCTTGCGAGTGGAGCAATCGCCCATAGAGTGCGCGGACCGGACGAGAGCACATGGCGCGTGGCTCGGCTTGTCTAGCATCCCGAACCTTAGCCGGACCGGGGCAGACGTGCGGTGGCTGGAGATCTGAGCACATTGTATGTAACCGTCGCGCTCGCACGCGGAAGGGGGCAGTGAGGAATGACCCGGGCGCGACAAATGCGGGCAAGCGTTCGGAGTGAGTTACGCTCGGGGCCTCGACAGGTTGTTTGTGTGCAGAGGCAGAGGATTCCTGAGGCCCAGTCAACAGAGCAAGCTTCGAAAATTAGATGCCTGAGCGGGGTCTGGGCTGGCGCAGGGGCAGCATCAGACTCAAATGCAGGCCATCAAGCTGAGGTTGGGCGACAGGCGTGGGGACCGTCGAGAGCGAAAGCGTTCAAGACTGGCGGCCGGCGCGTCTAGAAGGGTGGCCCATCGCTGAGCCTGAGCGCCACCTCGCGTGCGTTGCTATGTGCGTGACGAGATGGGCAGCGTGTGTGGAAGAAAAAGCAGGGCAAGGGCGAGGCGGCGAGGTTAGTGGACAAGGACAAATCGAAAACTTCCGCTCGGAACGAGCCTGCCAGTGAGCTTTTGAGTTTGCGAGCTCTTGAGCTGAACCCGTTTCGACCCATCCTTCTGCCCTGACTTGCCATAACCCGCGGTTCTTGAATCTGATAAATTACTGCTCAGGATGTGAAACCAGTAATCCAGCAATATCTCATCATCGCAAGTCCTGACAGGACCTCCTACGCCGACACCACGGATGCAATATAGAAGAAATGATACAACGGTATTGATAACAGTAGAGTAAGAAAAAGGATGCGCAGGTATCAATCGTATCTCACTACCTTAACCATTCTACGTATTCCCGGCCCTTTCATGACAGTTGAAGCTTGTTGAATCTTCGCCTCCGCCTGGCCAGCTCCTCAAAGCAAGCCGCTGCTGTCAACTCGCATTCCGTCCGAGCGGGCGGATGCACTGTGTGCGGCCTGATATTCGGGGGGGACTGTACTTAATAGAAAGTGGCGGTGTGGATGGTGAAGAGCGTGCCGGTCAATGTGCCCTCGTATATTCATTTTGTTCCAGCGTCACCCTGAGGAGAGAGGGGAGGGCTGGCTTCCGAGATTGCACAGACGGTGGCGCAGACAGCGCGAGCATAGCAAATTTCAAAGCCATACCTTCAGAAAATAGCTCGAGAAAGCACCGGACTTACAAGCCTGTACAGTCTGCGATGTTCCTGTCGTTCCTGTCGTGCCACGTTGCTACGAAACAAAAGTCCTCAGCCAACAAAAATTGGCCTCCCGCCGCTGCACAACTTCGCTGATACTCGCGGACATAGCATCGGACAGCTTGATTAACCCTATTCCCATAGCAAACTGAGGACCTTTGGCCGTCGCTTCTGTTGCAGAAGTCCAGTGGGAAAGGAGTCAACAACGGGTCCGCCGCCTGGAGTCCGCATTGGATACGTTTGGTCGCGATACACCTCACAGGACCGACCTATTCTTCAGGATCTCTGAAGTTCAAAGCACGGCCTTCAGCTGAAGTTGGTTGATAGTCATCGAAGTGGTTGGGACCAGAAGCCTTCAAGTCTACAGGCTACAGGTCCCAGAAAGAGTGACTCCATCACTGAGGCTGAACACCACTTTGCGTGCGTTCCTAAGTATGAGACGGAATGGATAGCACCCGTGTGAAGAAAAAGCAAAGGCAGAGCGAGGGCGCGACGTAAGCGGACAAAGACGAAGAGGCCATCCGGGAGCTTCCTGTGCACCCGCAACCCTTTGTGCGCTGTACAGTACCGGACCATCACGCTGGGGCGGTCGTCCAACTGGCTGGGCGCGATGGAGATGGCGGCAAGCGGCGCAGACGGTGAGATGGACGTGCGCAAACTGTTGGCCGGTCCAGGGGCACGTGCCCATCCCGTCACGTCGCGGCACGGAGGACATGACCCAAGTGACGCTTGGCCTCCCGCTTTCACTCGTACGGCCAGGCATCCAGGCACGGCGGCGGCGACAGAGCGCACGCGCCCAGCAGCAGCCCGCCAGCAGACGGCGAGCGTAAGGGTGCATTCTCGGATCGGACGAGCCGAATCTAGCCGCGCTGCCCATCTCAGCTGCGGTGCACCGTGCCACTGTCCATCATCATCCCGCCAGTTTCTCTCTCTCACCGACTCTGCTGGCGCGTCCGTTCGATCCCGTCCCCAGCCAGCTTTTTGCAGCTTTTTTTTTCTCGAGAGCAACTGCACGCCAGCGCTAAGGGGCAGCCTCCGCACGCGCCCGCACACGCACAAGCCCGTTCCAACGCGCCCTCACGATGTCTTTGACTGGATACCGTCCCATGATGGACAGCGCGCGCGGACGTCCGCCGCCGCTGCGGCTGCATAGCTCGAGCTACACGGACCAGACGCCGCTGGAGGACATCGGCCCGGGCCCGCTGTCCTCGCATTCGCTGCTGCAGTCGCCCACGAGCCCCGTGTCGCCCGGTAGCACGTTCCAGAGCCGCCGGCTGAGCAGCTCGACGATGGCTCCGCCGCAGGTCAAGAGCGGGCGGCGCAGGACGAGCGGCACGCCGCCGCCGAACCGCGCGTCGACGCCGCTGCAGGCGACCGCGCAGCGCCACGCGCTCGAGGACTTTGCTGCCGCCTGCCGCGCCTAGTAAGTCTATTCATTGAACTTCGAGCAATTTCGCGCGTTATTGTCTTCTGGTGCATCGTGCCCGGCACGCTGCACGTCATGACGTACGCGCTGACAATCAGGATTCTGACTGCATTGCCCTCGCAGCTTCTACCACCAGGACCAGGCCGCCGAGGAGAAGATGACGCGTAGGCTCGCGACGCTCAGGCCGCAGGAAAAGGCCCAATATACCAAGCTGCAGGCCAACATCCGCGCCGCCTTCCACCGCGACACCACCAACCGTCGCCGCGCAGAGTTCCGCGCCCACCTCACCTCCACCATCCCCGGCGGCTCGCTATCTCCCGCAGCGCGATTAGATGCCTCCCGCCAACCTGCCGAGCGCGCGGACCGTTTCGCCAAGTTCGTCGCGACATGGTGCAGCCCTGCATTTCCGGGCACCGCCCCGTTTTTCGACGCCCTCTATGCAGTCATGCGCCTACAGACGCTGCCCGAGGAACTGGGCGGCGCGGGCGGCCGACGCATTGAATGGGAAGTCGACGATGCCGTCTTCCAGGAGGCCGCGTGAGTCGGTTGTTATGTCGTCATGCGATCTTATCTGACCCGCGCGACGCCAGCGGCAAGGGATTCATGCTTGAAGCCATCGACGTTTTGAAAGGGGTAAGTCTTGTCCGGTTTGACACGTCCCGTACGGCGCAAGTCCGTGTCGTCAGGCGCAAGCAAAGCGGACATGGTGCAATCCTCACATGCCTCGCTCTCCGAGCGGATTGCATGCGGTTTTGCACCATGCGCTGCCGGTCCATGTCCCTTGCTGGGCGTTTCTGTTGATCGCGACTCCGTCGCGCTGTGTTTCTGTCATGGGAGAAACTAACACATGCAATTCGGCAGGTTCTTGCATTTGACGAGTCGGGCGACACGCGGAGCCCGCAGGCGAGCCCTTCGGACGTTGCTCAACTTATCAAGACCTCGGCCGTCGAGCGTCCATCCTCGGCCAGCATCACAGCCAACCGCCCGCGGGCAATTTCGGACCCATTCCTCGACACCCCGCCCGCGCTCTCGCATTCGGTCCCGTCGACCGTGTCTTCGCCGTACCAAGCGGCAACGACCCTTCCAGCGCCAGGCTCGTCTTACGCGTCGACGTCGAGCGCGCTCATGCCGGGCACGCCGGAGAACGAGCTCGACGGCGACGACGTCTTCCTGCCGCCGCGCCCGTCGGAGCTGAGCCTGAACCTGGGGCTGCAGCTCGACTCGCCGGTGTACGACGCGGAGGACGACGAGGAGGACATGCGGCGCGTCTGGGTCGCGCCGGACCTGCCCAACCACGAGTACGCGAAGCTGCTCGAGGCCTTCCCGTCGTCCGTCACCGGGCGGCAGCTGCCGCGCTTCAAGGGCGCGCCGAAGGCGCCCGCGAAGCGCAAACGCGCCGACGCCGACCTCGACCTGGAGGCCGGCGCGGAGGAGCTCGTCGGCGCGGAGCGCCAGACGCTGCGCCACGGCACCGGCACGCTGTGGCTCGGCGAGCGCGCGCGGAGCCCCGGATGGCGCAGCTCGTGGTGGCAGCGGCTGCTCTCGTGGTGGCATCGCGTGTTCTGCTGAACGGCTCCCGTCCTGAATGACACTGGACACTGTAGATAGCGGCCCCCCCCCCGGGCGCGCGCGGACTCTGTCTGGCTAAGAGCCGTGCGCTCGAATGGGCCGCAATGCGTACATCCCATCCCCTCCCTCACATCCGGTTCTTTATTGGTTACTTTGCCCCCTCAAGCCCGCCTGCTCATCGCGCTCACGCACCACGCACGATTGTCTCCCTCCTCATCACCCCTCCCTCCTCCTCCCTCCCTCCATCCCTTGCTGTCACCTCAGGCTGTCCGTCATACTCGGTGTATTTTTACATGCAATGCGCCGCTGTTGTTCAGTTTACATACATACGATTCCTGACGCGTTTGCAACTCGATTTGTGCACATACACACGGTGCAGCGGTGCAGCTATTCGGTGCTTGTGTGTTTGCCTCGTGCTGGTCCATCGTCTCCATACCATGGCGGGCCCGTCAACGCGGGCGCCTGCCGTCTAAATCCAACTTCAACCTGTTAGTTTGTTATCTGACAGCTCCCTTGCGCCTTTGTTCCCAGCTTGTCTAGTCTGTTTCTGTTCTCGCATGGCCATGTTTGTTCTGGCTGTGCGGCCCGCCGCGTTTGCGCAATTGAATGAGACGGCTCAAGGTCAAGGTGCTTCCAGTGACCTACACTGGTACGTCACGATACCCCGTCTGCTATCTTAACATATGACCTTGGTGACTTTGCTTGTCGATCGCTCAAGGGAACAGATTGGCCGCGAAGTTAAGTACTGCGTGGCAATGTGCACGAGAACACTGGAGGCGCGTCCTATCGGCGGTTTCCAGAGTGATGAGCATCGTCCTATCAGGGAAACTAAAACCATGAAGCGTCGTGCTGTAGAATTGAAGGCGGTAGACCTTGTTTGATCCGCTTTGTCATAGTCTCCTTTGCAGACTTTACGAAGGAAGATAGGTAATCGTTCCAAATGTAAAGCTTTGTCGTGATCGAGACGGCACAAACTGAGGATCGTAAACCTTGAGCACTGCCGCACTGCGGACCAGTAACGCAGGGCACGACAAGAAGGTGGAAAAGAAAAGCTTGAGCCAGATTAAACGTCGTAAAGGCCTTCTTGACCATGGCCGCAGTGGCCCCAAGTCTCGGGGCTTACTCTGAAAAATACTGCCAGATATGAAGGCTATTGAAACTCGAGAAAAGCACAGCTAATCTCCATGGGTACTGAAAGTTTTCACGAGTTTTGCTTTGCCCATGATCGTGGTAAATATGTGTATTAAGTACTGTGCATGAGATGCCCGGGACGAAAATATATACTTCCGGCAACGCCGCGGAGGTCCTGGACCATTGACAACTGGCACATCAAAACTGATAGTACTGGCTGACCTCCGCTTTGACATGCACTTCGCAGTGGTTGATTTTCCCGAGTGAATAGACCAAATAGATCAGGGACTGGCGCAACGCGAAATGTTCACCTTGCACTCCAGCATCGGATACAATTTGCTCAAACTGTACGAAGCGTCGCTGGGTGGGAATTTGCGGATGAGCATGCATATGAGCAACATCGTCGATCACCACCTCCGTGGCTCCGCGGAAATTCACGCCGGCAGATTCCGCCACATAGAAAGCATTATCCGATACCTTGTCTTGCGGATGGTTTGACCATTTGATGACTCTTCGCATCCAGAATTCTGTTCCTTTATTGCATTGGCCCGCAGAGCCGTCCTTGAAAAGGGGCGTTTACCGCCGATAAATGCGAGCGGAACATTAATCCCCCTCTTCAGTCTCTTACCTTCTCCTGCCATCTCGCCCCACAGGTTCACAACAGCTCATCAATTCAATCGCATCACCACAGAACGCTACCACACACCTACCACCATGCGCACCGCTGTCCTCATCCTGTCTGCCGCTGCGCTCGTCGCACCCGCTATGGCGCGTAGTTTACCAACACTGTACACCCCCTTTACAATTCTCACGTTCTCCTCACTCCCACACAGGCCATCCATGAGGCTGTTAACGACGCGATGCCCGTCGGTGTCACCAGCAACAGCGTGGGCGTCACGGAACGCGGAACGCCCGACTACGGCGCGGCCGCCCCGCCGCCCTATGCCCCTGAGTCCGGCGGCGCATCGCCTACAAGCGCCGCGGAGCCCGCGCCCACTGCAGTTCACAAGCGCGACGATGCGCCCGCTCCCGCGCCCGACGCGCCGGTCTCAGCATCTGACCTGCCTGTCCCCGTGTTGATGGCAGCGCGCAAGCGCGGCGACGCGCCCGACGCTCCCGCACCCGACACACCCCTCTCCACGCCCGACCTGCCCCTCCCCGCGGTTATGCGCAAGCGCCAGGACACGCCCGTCCCCGCACCCGCCGCGCCCGTCCCCGCGCCGGAGGTGCCTGTCCCCGCGGGCGTGCCGCCCAGTCACGTGCTCCCGTCCGTCACGCCGCCCAGTGCGCCTGCTCCCGCCGTCGAGACGCCCGTTGCGGCGGCCACTACGACGACGACGACGACCTCGGCCACGGCCAGCGCGACGGCGACCGCCATGAAGCTTGTACGCCCCGCCACCGGCAACCACGCGTTCAAGCCCGTCAACCACGCCGCCAAGCCCGCCGCGCACCACATCAACGTCGCACGTGACGGGCTCCTCGAGGGCTTCAACTCTGCTGTCAAGGCCGCCCGCTCGATCGTCGAGACGCGTCCCGCCGCTGTGCGTTTCCCGACTCTTCGCATGCCCGTTTGGTTGGAGCTGACAAAGGCATTTGTTGCAGGTAAAGCGCGAGATCATCTCGGAAATCCGTAGGGCGCTGGATCAGCTGGCGCAGATGGGCGTGCCCCAGGCCGCCGCGCCGCAGGACGATGCGCTCGCCGCGAAGAAGCAGTACACGGGCTCGTCCGATGGCGAAAACGTGCAGCTGCAGGGCCTCAAGTTCGATCACGAGACCCAACCTCTCGCTGCGGAGGGCGAAAGCGTCCCCGCTGCGGAGGAAGAGGAGGAGCCGACGTACTCTGCGAACGTATGATGACGCTTCTAGCGCCGTTTTCGACTGTCTTTTTCCGTCTTTTGGTTGTATCGTTATGCCGAAATCCCAAATTGTAGCTCCTGCGAATGGCATTGCACCGACATTTTCTTATCCGAGGATGACTGAGGGCTGGGGCTGGATGAGGATTCGCACGATGACGTGCGGTGACTCCCGGATTCGGAGTCGTTTCGTCACCGTTGTTCTCTTCCTCAGTCTCCCGTAGCCCTTTTGAACGACTCCACGGGAGCGTAGAAGAGAGTAGGTAAAGGTGACGTAGCACAGGGTCGTGTATTTGCTACAGAAGATTCTAGTACGAGTATTGATACACTTTCTAGTCGTGAATGCCCTCTCCTCGGATCCGAATTCGACGAATGACACTCTACGGTGACGTCTCATCGTCAGCACCCACTTCTTTCCGCGCGTAGATGGGGAGATCACATACTAGGCCATGCCGGCAGTCAATAGTGCACCTGGTGCGTACGGTTCGCGAGCTCGTATTTTGCGCGTTCCTTGGCCGGCCAGCGCGTGATGTCGAATGCCAGGGCTCCGCGCTTGCCTGCGGAGAACGTGCGCTCGTAGGCTTTCCAAACGGCTGAATGGAATGGGATCAGCGGATGACGACGGAATGTGAGAGGAAGGAGCGGTGGCATACTGGACCAGGTGTAGTCTTCCGCCTCCGGGCTGCGCCGGCGTATTTGCTGCTCTGCTTCGCTGAAGGGGAGCCTTGCCATACGCTCGATGAATGCTGCGTCCTGATCGAAGGGCGTTGTATGAGTGAGATTGGCCGGCGGGAAAGTTGCGGGGCAGGTATGGCAGGCTCCTCACCGCGTCATTACTCCCAGAGCTACGTATCCGCTTTGCGTTGGGCTCAGCCGGCTCCCTCTGCAAGAGAATGGGGACAGGTTTGGGAGAGAAGGGCAGGCCGTCGCGGCACAGCATGACGCGGACGAGCGTGGGCATGGGCTCGCGCTCGGCGTCCTCGAGCCCGAGGTCGTCGCACCAGGCGTCAACGAGCGCGGCGGCGGTGAGCAGGACGTTGGGCGCGTTGCGGACGCGGCGGAGCAGCGCGAGGGGCGAGGTGTGGAGGCGCGCGGCGAGCGTGTGCCAGGCGGTGCTGAAGACGCGGAGGAGCGCGACGAAGCGCTCGTCGTCGTCTATGCCTGCGATCGCGGGCGTGTCAGGAGCGGAGATAGGGGAGCTAAGGAGAAAAACGCGGGATGACGCACCCCCGATGTCGCCCTCGCTGAGAACGGTGGTGGAGATGAAGAGCGTGAGCGCCTCGAGCGTGTGCCAGGTGTGCGGGCCCGTCGGACTTGTCTTGAACTGGCGGTCCCATTCGCGCAGCTGCATCTCGATGAGGTCGTAGAGCGCGAACGAGTAAAAGTCGGTGTAGACGTGCATCTGAGATCAATAATGTCAGTGAGAACAACCGCTGCGAGCTGGCGAGTATTTACGTTGAACAAGTCGGGGTTGCGTTTATCGGCCTCGTTGTTGAGTTCGTCGACGATTTCGACGGCACGCGTACTCCAGAGCTCTGTTGGCACATCGTTGAGCATGACGAAGCCCTCCGGCGGCTCGTTTTTCGTGCTGTGTCTGGACGGCGCTGGCCGTTTCCGTGACGAGGACCTGGGCGACGTGACGGTCACGGTGGGAAGGCAGGATAAAGAGGAAAGCTTGCTGCGAGACATTGCGCGAGATCGCCAGTGCAGAGAGACGCTTTTGAAGGGGGCCCGGAGGCGTCGACGTCAGTGGCTCCGAGGAGCTGTGGCGCCCGCTGGTATTCTATACACTGTACAACTCCAAATCGCCGATCCCGGTGCGTATTCTCCCAGCCAAGGGCATCATAGTGACGCGCAAATACGAGTTGCGCCGATCTTATAGATAGTTGATAAAAGATGTAGGCGATAAAGCTGTAGGACTTTAACAAGTTTGACTGGGCAAGCGCAGACCATCATGAAATGGGGAAAAAGATGGTAGGCTAATGTATAGGGTTACATTGAAAGTGGGCCTTTGCATTCTGTTACAGTCTGTTATATGATCATCTAAGCCCGTAATCAGCCTGACAGTGCTATTGTCGGCTCTTACATCCGCGGACTTCGAATGATAGGCACGTGCAAACGAACTTATGACTGAATAGGATATTACAATATATTATAATATGTGTAACCGGGAGACATACCGACAACATATTGAGCGGAAACATACATAGAGATTTAACTACACCGCCAAAGGGCCCTGTTGTGATGAACTGAGGCCGGCGGACTTGTGCGGAGCATTGGGTGATGAGTTTGAGCCCTGCATCAGTTGAGCACAGGCTGCGCTCAAGCTCGTTCGGCTTCGGCTCGGCTGGAGCCAACGCTCGAGCGCAGCTCACACTGCTTCTGCTGCGACACACAACATGACCAACTAAAGCCGAGTATCGTGTACAGATGCCACTGAGCATAAGCTGTCAGCATTGGATCATATAATAAGAACAGCCCGAGTATTTACGACGGCGAATGAAATATACGGCCGAGCATTTCGTTTGCCGACGCCGTAACATCCGCTCGAGCAAGCCCATCATGCACACACTGCCGAAGTCACTATCAAGCAGGAAGCGCGAGCTGCAGGATCCTGTCTGTGCGTCGAAGTTGCGCTTCTGTGCATTACGGATATTTGATTTTAGTGCAAGGCTGGATCGGTAGCCCAGAGGACGATACCCTGCAGTGTTTGGCTTGCAGAGATGGCAAGAAGAGGGACAAGGCCGCGGCCATTCGACATGAAAACGCAAAAAACCATCAGAATGCGCTTCAAGCCTGGAAACGCGACCAGGCCGCACAGTCCAAAGCAGCGGTGGACAATCTACCAATAAAACCGACCTTTTTCTCACCAGAAGAGCAAGCTGCAAAGCCAGATCTTCTGTTTGGCCTTCAACTCCTGGCTCAGGATCGATTGCGACAGCGCCTCGAGGAGGAAGCCGCCGAATTCCTAGCGGGCAGCAAATCCTCCCGACCCCCTACGCCGCAAGATATGCCGCCTGCATTTCAGTACGACATGGAAGATTCGGACTCTGAGGCTCATCCGGGACCAAGCTTCGAAGATATCCTGGGTGCGGATATTGCGGCTCTCCTCGCAGGTGACGGGTCGTCCGACTCGGACTCCGACTCAGAATCTGAGCGCCGCCCGCCCTCCAAAGCCAGCACAGGGTCCAACTCGAGCGGCGAGGCATGTATACGTGCGGCAAGTCTTGATAGCAAAGACTAAGTCATTTACAGGAGGCGGATTTGCCGCGAGGTGGTCGCAACGCTGAACGCGTGCAACATCGTCAGTTCGACCCCGAGAACGCGTTCTTCCCATGGAGAAACCAGCGTGTAAGGTTGCATGTAGAAAATAGAGTCGCGGTCTGACTGTTCTCAGGAATTCTCACTGCATGTGCTCATGCACTTGCCACGCTCGGTCTTGTCGGAGCGGCAACTCGATCTTATCCGCTGGTGCCTCAAGTACAACGGCGTAGACGATGTGCCAAGTAAAAGCAGTTTGAAAAGCCTTGATCAAGTCCTTCAACTGTTATGTGGAGTAGAGACAATCGAGTATATGGGCAAGATGGGTCATCGCTACTACGTCAACTCATTTGCCGATCTTATTGCGCAGGTTAGTGTCGAATCCAATCCAATGCGTATAAATGATGTATTATGCGTTTACATGATGTATTTCCTGCAGGAGATGGCCAATCCACGTGTATCCGAGTACCTGGAGCACTTGCCGACGGACGCCTCCCCGATCGTCGGGAATTCCTTCGAGGCAGAGAAATGGCTTAACGAGATTGATCCCTGGCTCGCCACACCAATGATTCGACGCGGTAATTCTCAGGACTTCTATGTCTTTGAGCCCGCAATGCTTCGCGACGGGTCCATGTGCATCCCGACTCGTTGGTTCCGACGCGAGGCAAAACGCTACGCGCGGGCGTGGCGCCTTACGCCCGAAGCCCGCACCGACCCATCCACTGGCTCGACCATGAAGGGCTGGTGTGTACACGAGTACAGGACGTTTGATGTGCCTGAGGACGACCTACACTTGTCGTTCGTGGAACTCGGCGAGCGGCACAGTTTCTATAATCTCATTTCCCCCTCTGCGATTCTCGGTGAGTGTTTCATTCTGTATTCAGACGATTTATTAAAAACGCTCTAGGTAGCTATCCCACTGCAGGCGACGCTCAAGCTCACACACTTGCCCCGTGGGTTCACACCGATCCCGCGAAAGGGAATCCACGTCGCGCACAGGCTTGCGGCGCCGAAGTCCGCGCATTACCTTTTTGGTTGTACTGCGACGATACTTCGGGAAACCAGTCGAAAAAGTGGAACAAGCACAACAGCTTCTTGTTCACTCTGGCTGGTCTCCCACGCGCTCATGCACGCCAAGAATACAACGTTCACTTCCTCACCACGTCTAATACAGCACCTGTCGCGGAAATGCTTGACGGTGTTGTAGATCAGGTCGAGTGAGTCCGAGTGGTTGACCGTTGCGTCGTGCTGAGTCGTGTTTCCAGACAATGTCAGCGGAACGGCGTCTGGGCGTATGACTGCAAATCTGGCGCCGTAATCCTTTTACTTCCCTTCGTGATGGGCCTTCTCGGCGACAATCCGATGCAGAGCGAGCTCGCCTGTCATATTGGCATGAAGGGAAAGTACTTCTGCCGCACCTGCTGGGTCAAAGGCATCGACCGGAGCGACGGAGAGGCGAACGAAGACGACAACGCCGCGTCCTCTGAGGAATCTGCATCTGAGGCGAGCGGAGACGACGGCCCTGGGGTTGATGGTGCAGAAAAGGGCAAGAAAAAGCGCCGCAAATTCGTAGAGACGGCGCAGGACATGATCGCACGCATCAAGCGTTTCGTAAAGGTGAGAAATCAATTTTCACTTTTCATTTTATTCTCACTTACAAATTTAAAGCCGGGGGTGCCACGGAATCGCGCTGAGACTGTTGCCGTCATCGACGAGCTCGAAAACCTCGCAAAGTCCGCGGGCGGCCAACAAAGCATCAAGAACTTGAAGACGGCCAAGGGCATCAAGGACACGTCTCTGCAGGTATTCATTGACAGGCTCGCCGCTGCGATGAAGGGAAAACGTGGCCAGGCTTCCCGCAAGAACGCGTTCGACGCTGCGTTTGCAAAGCTTCCGACCGTCGACTTGCGTAGCGCAATATGGCGACTGCGAGGTCAGAGAGTTTAAAGGATGTTGGCTGTTGCTAATCGGCCTCTAGGACTTGATCCACACAGCGACACACCCGTTGAGGTGCTTCATGTCATCCTTCTTGGCATTGTCAAGTACTTCTGGCGTGATGTGACCAAGAACCAGCTCACAACTGATGCAAAGCGGCAACTTCTCATTGCCCGTCTCAATTCCTTCGATACTTCAGGATTGGGTATCCCTCCTCTCCGCGGTGAAACTCTCGTCGATTACGCGGGTTCCCTAGTCGGCCGGGACTTTCGCAGCATAGCGCAAGCTGCGCCGTTCGTCCTTCCAGGGATTGTGACTCCCGCTTGCTACGATGCATGGGTTTCCCTCTCCCTTCTGGTGCCGCTCGTATGGCAGCCCGAGATACATGATATGGATCAATACCTGGTACGCTTGAATCCCGTGGTCGGGACGTTTTGACTAATATGCAACTTCTGTAGGAGCGTCTAAACAAGGGGATTAACAACTTGCTTGCGACAACCGCTCGCTGGTCCACGCGATGGTTCAACAAGCCCAAGTTCCATTTGCTCGTTCATCTGCCCGATCACGTCCGCCGTTTCGGTCCTGCAATCATATTCGCGACGGAAGCATTCGAATCGTTCAATGCTGTCATCCGTGCGAAGAGCATTCATTCCAATCGGCAAGCACCATCTCGCGATATTGCGGTCTCTTTCGCTCATGGTAATCGACTACGGCATTGCTTGAGTGGAGGCTATTTCCGCATGCTACCGCTGTCTGCCAAGGACACGACGGCGCAGCATAGCGAAGAGCGCGCAAGACTCCGTCTTCTCAAACCAGAAGCAGGCGAATTTCTTCGTGCAGGTCGCAGTGTCCGTGCAACCCCTACGGTCCATGAGACGCTTCGTACATACATTGGCATGTATGATGTTCCGTCTACTTCTCCAAGCGGTACGTATCTGTGACTTTGCCCGGTGGCTCAAATCTGACTTTCGACCAACACCGACAGTAACGTTGACCTCGGTAGATTCCACTGCAGCTCCAGTCTCGTTTGAGTCAACTCAGATGGCTCAGACGAGGATTGATACTGGCATTGCCCCGGCCGCTGCAGTCGTATTGCACAAGTCCATTGGTCTCGCAAACGGCGACACTTGTTCTCCAGAATCCTGGGCCCTTGCGCGTCAATCGACCCGGCAAGACGCCCCGCCCGTGGTAGGGCAGGTGCTCGAAATCATCACCCTCAGAACCAACATCCACGATTCCGGTCAATGTCGTGTTCTTATGAATTCAGCGCCTTCCTTATCACATGTTGCGGACAAATTCTGGATGCCAGTTATTCCAGAGGACCTTACCCCGATTGTTGTTTCTGCGTCGGTGCGTTTTTCTGGTCGGAATGTGAAGCCAGCAGGTCTAATTGATTTTAGGACATATTATGCACGGTCAACGTTCAGCATAACTGTCTGAAGCACCATTGCGCCGAAACGACTCAAGTGCAGGTTATCCAGGAACGCCAGAAGTCCAGCGAGACTCGGGCTGCTATCATCCATCCGCACCCGAACGATCGTGTCCTCAATTTGGCCCAGATGCGCGATGCGCATCACGTCCAGCAGTTGGCATGCCCTCGCCCGCGCCTTGAAATGGACACCTGCATTGAAGACGGGGCTACACAGGTGATACGCGCACGAGAAGCTCAAAAAGCGGCGAAAGGCAAGGCAGCCTCCGTACGCGCAACGAAGGCGAAAGCAAAGGCCAACCCAGCACTTCCGGCTCAGATTTCTCAGGAGTCGACCGCAGGCTCCCGTGGGTCCAACAGCGGGTCAGCAACACGCGGGCCTTCCGCGCAACTGAACGCGCTGGCAGGACCATCGGCATTGCCATCGTGGAACGGCATCCAAGGGCACCTTGGACGTGACATCCCGCCTAACGTGCACTGGAATACTCTCGCGCATCCATCAGCTTATGCATCGTACCGCGCGGAGACCCAGTCGCTTCAGTACAGGTCCACAGAGCAGCAACCGGCCATTCCGCATATTTCGCGTCACCAGCAACAGGCCTTATACCCAGGGCAACGCACGCAGGGCGAGCCAGCGGTGCACCCATCTTCATATTTCGTTTCCCAGCGAGTCCAGCCCATGGATCAGCCATTTACGCGCGCAGGAGGGAGCAGCAGGAGCATGTCGTGGGACCAGAACCATGCGGTGCCCAATCAGTGGACTGCACCTAACGCTGGGTCCCTACTGGTGGGTCCTTCGAATGCGTCCTCCGTGCGCCCTGTTGGAGCAGCGCAGCAAGATGGTGTCGATTGGCCCGAGTCGCAGTCGTCTAGAATGTACGAGTCACACGATGTATATCCAGATTGTTGAACAAGAGCTTTGTTGGACAAGAGCAAGTATCACCGTCTCGGACAGCAACTCTGTGGTGGCCATAAAGGTGGGAGTACTTGGCCGAAGGATTGGCCACGTCGAAGGTGTGTTTGTTTGGCTTGATTCGGCTGCAAATTAGACATGGCTGACAGGACGTAAACATCGAATGATCATGCTTGCGCCTGCAATACTGCACTCTGCTGTCCTCCGAATTGTGTCTCACGCAGAGTGAGGGGTAGAATGCCCCATTACCGTCCACCTCAATCATAAGCACTGAAATAGATTCTAATTGCGCCTATGCACACAGGTCTCACAGTCAATGTATGGTGAGGAGCTTGGTTTGTGTTTTCATCCTGAACAACATGTTCTCACCTCCTCATACTGCAAGATCACCATGATGACGTATTTGTCACACGGAATAAAAGCGGAGTACACGCTCTGTCACATCACACACTCACCTTGACCACGTACTCATTTTCCCTCGTGCACCGACATGCAGCATAACAACAGCGGCTACAACCCGGGCTATACCGCAACCCACATTCACCAGGCGCAACACACAAACTCGCAAGTCAACCAGGAACTCTTCACTGGGAGCGTCCATACTGGGAACGACAATTTCTTTGGCGGAGGGTCTGCCACTCCCACATATTCCGCCAATGGATCCAGTGGGTCTCCTATGGCATATACAAAGATATTTGCGCGTATTAATGCGTGTCGTAGGTGTAGGACAGCCGCCGCTTGCACCCAATGGCCTGGGCACACGTCCTGCTCACGGTCAAGGTCACGTCGGCTTTGCTGATGGCGCTATGGGTGCGTGCAAGCTCTGTCTTGTGCAGTCCGATAGTAATATTGTCTATGCGCGCGTAGGAAATCAGCAAGTCCCGAATGATGCTGGAGGCAACAATGGCGACATCCTTCCCGTCACCATGCTTGTCGACATGCTGTCGCAGCAGCTCGGATTGTCCGCGGACTATGTCAGTGACCTTCACAGCTATTCGCAGGTTCGCAACACTTGTTACTCTACCATAACACTGTTTGTGACATTCGAGTTTCAGTTTGGAAGGACCCTCCCGACCGCGGCACTGACGCTGCATGTTCTGACCCAGGCGTCAATGTATAAGCTTCTCATGCTCGTCAATCCACTTCTCTCAGTTGGACCTGATGTCATGCGCGAGCTCAAGGTCATCCGGACTGAGCTTGAGACCGGGTTCAAGTTCTCAGAGGCTCAGAAGGTCAGCCGGAAGCACCGTCGAGAAACAAAGACTCAACTAATATCGTCTACAGGAGAATATCCGTTCCGTTGTCAAAGATATCACGTTTGAGCCTAAAAGGTCGTCCTATACCACCTCTTATATTTCCGTGATGGTGAGGAGCTCCATTGTCGCTGTGTCGTATCACTGAATAGCCAATGTTCAAGGAACGTCTGAAGAAGGAGGCGGACGACCTAGGCCTCAAGAATGTATTCGGAAATCCCTCGCGCGAGTCAATGCTACGCTCTCATGTGAGAGTCGCTTGTTCCAGCGTGAGGAACGGGTTCCGGGCAGAGGTGAGTGCCCTGCAACGCCGCATACACTGTGCCAGCCTTTATGTTCCACGCCTGACGACGAGCAGATCAGGGACAGCGTTTTCAAGCACAAGACAAAGCTTGTGGTGTTCACAAAGAAGATGGCAGACCGCCTGATTTGGGGAGGATCGGCCTCAATCATCACTGAGTCAACGTCGCACGCGAAGAAATGCGCGCTGCTCGTAAGTCCAATCCAGCCACGTCACAGCACTGTGTACTGAGAGAATAATTGCAGAGACGTTTTGCGATGGATAATAAACAGCTCCTTGTTTCCAAAAAGAAGAGCAAGAAAGCACGGGCGGACGACAACGACTTCGCTGGGGACGAGGAAAGCCGCGGCGATGGTGCTGAGCCGTCCAGTGACACTGTCGGTGAAGCGAGCAAGAAGCGCAAGCTGGACGATGAGGTCGACGAGGACCACTTTTGGCTCGCGGTAGACAAGTATATCCAGGCGAAGGAGACCGAGTTCGGCGGGGCGAGCTGGAGTCTCCCCAAGTGGCGCGCGTGCGTAATTCCTCCGAATGAAAGATTGTACAGCTGATATAGAATATTACAGATACTTCTTCACCACAATCAACGACGATGTGACAAAGTTTGGTGGAGAAAAGGTGACTGCGACGTTGGAGACCGCCAGCGGAAAAGACGGCGGTGTCGGCGCGACGGCTGAAATCCCGGCGGCAGCGACGAGCGGGGGAGGAGGCGCCTTGGCAGGCATATACCAGATGGCTTCCCAGCGCGCACAGAGCAGCTCCCAAGACATTCTGTAATAGGTGGTAGCGGCAAATTTCGAAAATATGAACCTGAGTTGAGTTTGGTTGTTGTTTGGTCACTGTTCGAACCGTTCTCTCCGCCCGCAAGCTTTACCACACGGGCAACACACCCACGCCATTTCGCCATTCCTCGCGCACGAGGATGGCGACACTTTTCGACCCTGCCTGGTGCGCATAGCATTGTCATCACTCCATTGCACCGACGCTGTCCCAGCCTGACCCCCAAGCCTCCGTCAGCCTGCTAGACGAGCAGGCAAAGCGCGAGGCCGCACAGATAAAGCGTACCAAATGTCTGGCGCTCGTAGAAGGCGTAAGTCGTCGACCCCTATCCAACTATCCCAGTAATCATATTGAAACTCATTGCAGCACGCGAATTTCGATTGGTCCGACGCCAATGGCGCATTCAGACTCTCGCTCATGTTCCTGCTGGCCGGATCTCATCTTCCAGCGCCCCCGACGCCCTGGGCGGCCGCCCCGATAGCACCGACGCCGCCGCACCCGCATACTGAGCGGCGGCCGCTGAAGACGACTGCTCCGATGCGCTTGCCGCGGTGCTACGTGCACACCACGAGCTCCGTCAGCGCCCTCATCTCGCGCTTCCACCCGAGCTCGGGGACCACGCCCGGGCCCGTGCTCTCCCGCGAGGCGTACCGTGCGCTCGCTGCGATGGTCATCGAGGACGGCATGCAGGCGTGCGACGAGGAGAACGACCGGATTGCTGCCGCGACGTTCCGCGGCTTAGACGATAGCGACGAGGAGGATGATGAGCTCGAGTTTGACTTCGGTATGGGCATGAAGATGCCGCCACCCGAGGAGGAGGAGGAGGATGACTTGGAGGATTTAATCGGCCACGACAGTGTGCAGCGGATGCGGCTCAGCTTCGAGATGTGGGTCGACCCGTTGTCGGTGGACAAACTCGGCGACCCGGAGGACGTATACGCCACGATTGAGCAGCTGCGTCGGTGCGTACTCATTCAACTCTCTGTCTAAACGGCTGACCTTGCTTCTGTAGGATTGAACTTGACTGGGCCAGACGATCCGCCGCGGCACAGTAGGCCGACACACCCTCAACGCTGGCTTGGCTGTAAACGTTGCCCACTCAGAACTCCCGCCAGTCGAAGACAGCCAGTACGTCCAGCTCTTCGAGTCGCAATTGGAAACCAAGTCGCTCATTACTTATTGTTTCATCCAGTCCGAGCGAGGAAATCCCAGATTACGACAGTCTCGTCAAACCCGAAGATACCGTCGATTACCGCATCGAAAAAGGTCAGTACCCCTCCCTCCTCTTCCGCACTCCCTGAAACTCACTGATTCCTCTCATGCCGCAGACCGCCTGCTCAAGAAACTCACGCAGCCTCTCAACCTCGGCGAGCACCGCGCGGGCAAGGCAGACCGAGACCGCAAGCGCAAGCGACCCCTCACGCGAGCCGCTTCCTCCTCTGTCGAGTCGCTACCAGCGACAGCGATAGCGATAGCGCGCCGCCCGGGCGCGCGTGGCCACCGCCGATTCCACAGTACCGATTTCGCAGGCGACCTGGTAGAGTCGGGCCATCATCTGCTCTCGGTATGCCGTCCTTCACGCTGTGCTCGCATTGTCGGGCGGCCTGCCACCGAGCGCTCCTACGCCCAGCGCCGTTGTGCTACTGCACGCGGCATTGGATTGCTCATTCCTCGGCCCGCCCTTGCAGCCGCTGCGTGAGTGCACCGCGACTGTTGCAGATGATTTGGCAGGGTAGGTACGAGTTGGCCGACGCCCCACCGCGCATCGAGCTGACACAGTCCACTAGAGTTTTTACCCACCGAGATCGACGATGTGGTCGAAACGCCCGATTGCAACACGCACGCGTTCGGTGAGTAATAGCGACTGGGGCTCCGCACTGAACGTCTCGCATCCAACGTTGCCGGTACGTCAATTCGCTTCGATAATTGTCTCTAGCGCTGTTTTTCATAACAACCCTTCCCTCTGCAGCGGCCTTCGCTGGTTGATTCAGATTGTTCGGCTCTGGGTGCTCTCTGCCGGTGCTTGTTTGGTGCATTGCTCTGCTCTTGGGTCCTGCTCTGCTCTTGGGTCCTGCTCTGCTCTTCAGTGCTGGTCTGCTCTGCTGCTCCTGTCTTGCCACTCTGCTCTGCCTTGGGCTCTTGGATCTGCTTGCTCCTTTGCTCTTGCATTACCCACTTACTCAGAGGTATTATCTTTTTATATCTTTTGGATGTGGTTGAGGCCTCTTAGATAGACATAATATACCATTTTTAAATGATTTAAACTGCTTCCGAATATTCTCTCTGCAACGTGCAAAAGCAACATCGCCAGCCAAGGAACGGCGTCATAGTGATGGGGTCACTCCCGGCCCGGCTGGAGGTGGCGGTGCTGGTCTCAAGCTGGGCTTCGGTTCGGGCGCAGGCCAAGTTGAAGCCAGCCCAGCTTGTGCTCCGCTGCTGCGTGACATAAATCAACTCAGCTCAAGTGATGGCAGAAGCTGAGTCGAGTTCACCTGCATGTGACAACGTCTCATCAATTCTTAAACCCAGCTTCCGCCCAGTCCACGGCGGTGTATGGGAGCTGTGATGCATATACCTCCTCATAACAAGCATCTCCGAATATTTCTCAAGTCTTAATGGACTAGCTGAAATAAATTCTCGTCTATGCACCCGACCCCGATGCTGTATCCAGCCACCGGTCCTTGCTGTCCCCGTCCTCGGGCGGTTGCATCCGTTATGTATCCGCATCCGTTTGCTGCCGGAGCGGAACCTTATGCAGCGGAACTATTTCAGTCAACAAACCGCGGAGTCCGAAACGAACTTCAACTCTTTTCCTCGTCCCATCGCTCCGAGCAAGTCCGGCCAGATCCACGCCCTCCATGACTCGTCAAGCGTCGCCTCGTCAAGTGTCGCCTCGTCAAGCGTCGACTCGTCAAGCGTCGACAAACGAGCGGGCTCAAGACACTCTGTCAAGCCCACGCACTGGCCTACGCAACCGTGTGCTCCCGTCTCGTCATTCATCACCCTGCTCGTCGTTGTTGCTCTTCTGCATTCCATCACTCCACTTTGCCGCAGCTGGGTTTCCTTTGATACTGCTGTTGCTCTGCTCGCTCGCATTGGGCTTACTTTGTTTGGTGCTACCCGGGACATCTTGTGCGCTGGCTCTAGGCTTGGTCTTGCTTCAGTTTCCTACCTGGGGCTACTCTTTCTGAATCTTGATCTTCTCGCTGTGGCTCGCTTTATCCTCTACGTATACTGACCCGTTCTATATCCAATTTTCTGCGGCAGTGACCACACTCTCGTGCGTTGTCGTTATCCCCCCCCATCCTGCATACCGTGTCCGCGCCATGTAGACTTGATGATTGCACAATATACTTGCATAAATTATCCCTTTCGTACAGTTTCGTGACGAGAGCAACAGCAAAGGCCGTGCGTTCAGAGCTGCATTGTATGAGTGCGGGGCCGGTGTAGCTAATGCAGACCGTAGCAATTGGTAGATTTGTCACTGAGGTACCAGGCTTACCCAGACCGCTGGTCAACTTGTATTGTGTTGAGCAGCGGACACAAGCTTGACAGCCGGCTGACCGGCCTTCCAATTGCTGGCCCAGGCTGACGAGATTCTGGTATCGTAAAGTTGAGTTTACATTTAAAAGTAAGGGTCCGTCTCGCTTACATACAATGTGAGAAATTGTATGCAATTCGGGATATGCCAAGCAGTTACATTTGCAGGTACTGCGATACAATGTTTTTCCCAATTTCATGATGACAACGATGTTTTGCTCCACCATCTGCCCCCGCTAGCCAGTAAGTGCAGCCACTGAGCAGCCCAAACCGACAAAGTGTACCAGTCCGCAAGCATGTTTCAAAACTATACAGTTGCCGGCTGTGTAGTGTACAGCAGTGGGGTGGGCTAAGGGTCGAGCGTCATCGCAAGTCTAATGGTGCCAATAGTTGACCAATCCTTTAGAAGACTGAAATACGTCGGACACCACACAGAATTCCGGGCAAGTGCGCGCAGAAGCAGCGGAAGACAGCGGAGATGGTAAAGACAGGGTCAGCCTTATCTTGTCGTCAGCAATGGGAGTACCCACGCTGCAGCGGCGCTGCAATGCTATACCAGCTGCGCCGCTTGTGTAAGAGAGGCCCAACACACAGCATCGGTCATAAAGCAGCCAGGCGCTCTGTGTAGTCCGGGCTGGAAAAGAGAAGACTTTTTGGTTGGCAAAGGACAGAACGCGAGCTCCCAAGGCGACTTAATGCCCAGTCTGGACGACAGTGACGCCTCTCTGAACGTTCTGGAGTCAGTGGAGTCGCGGGGTTTGTGGCGCGTTGACGGTTCGGAAGCAGGCGCGCATCACGTGTTGGGTGGGTACAACGCACGCGGGATCAGATTTCGAGGTCCGCCTACCACGCTTTACCCCTCATCTGCAGCGCTATGACTATCACCACTATGCACACACCAAGACAAACGCGCCCGCCCCTTGCACCACTCTCGTTTAAAGCCCATCGACATTCGAACGCGGCCCAGGCCATGTCCCTCGACGCCGACTCTGACAGTCCCGACGCCTCGCCCACCGCGCGCAAGTCGCGTGCCCCAGTGACGCCGCAGGGCCCTGGGTCGCCCATGGCTCAAGACTCGCCGGTTGGCCGACGCCTGCAGCTGCAGCGGCACGTCGGGCTCAGCGACTACGAGTTCGACGACGACACGGACGGCGACGTCGAGAACGGCGACGTCTGCGCCATAAAGCGCCCACAGGACTCGCCCTGGGGCAAGACGTCGCCCGTGCGCTTCATAGCACCCTTCAAGACGCCCGTGCCGGCGCGCAAGCGGTCGCTCGACGACGAGGGCCTGTTTTTTCCCGCCACGGCGCCGCGCCCGTCGACGCGGCCACCAGGGCCGTTCGTCTTCCAGGCGTCTTCGGCCATGAAGCGCCGCCTGACCGACTCGGGCTCGTCGCGGAGCTCGCTGCCCAGGCCTGGGCTCAAGAAACAGGCCGTCGGCGCGCCTACGCCTACGCCGCGAGTCTCGCGCGTCCCGCAGACGCCGGCGGAGGCCAGCCGCATGCTCATGCACCAGACCAACTCGATGAAGAAGCTCACGCTGCGCGACGACGACGAGCTCTTCAGCGGCGCGGCCCCGTCAAGTCACATCCCCAAGCGCCGGCCACGCCGCATTTCCACCACGGCCGCCAAACTTACAACCACCGCTCCCAGTACTAATAGCGCGACCGTAACCCGCGCCACAGCCAACATCTTCTCGTCCGCGAATGACACGCCCACGGCCCCGACTTTCCCGCACATGTCTTCGCCACAGCCGCCCAGGCAGCAGCGCCCCAACTTCAAGAACGCTCGTGTTCAGAGCACAGCTACGCTCCTATTCGGCGGCCCCAAGATCCCTTCGCCCACGGACAAGGAAAATGTGCTCATGTCGGATTCAAGTGTCGCGGACGCACAACCACCTCCTATCCGCGTAGTGCCGTCCTCGCCTACACCGCGCCGGGGCCACGATGCGGACAGCGACTTTCAACTAGACTCGCTCATCAAGCGCATTTCGCCTCTTCCTTCGCCGACGCTTCCGAAAAAGTACAGACTCGAGTCCGACATTGGCAGCGGCCTCGACGAGGACTCTGACAACGAAGGCCGCGACACGCTCGAGCCTATGCAGACCATTTTGCTTACCTATACACCCACTTCACACGATGACGCCCTTAATACGCCCAGCCTGGGTCCCGGACAGACGAGCAAGTGGCCGATGCTCGCCAGTCGAGAACGACGTGACGTCGAGAAGAAGCTGAAGCAGCAGACCGCCCGATCGCCGTCGCCGGCCAAGAAGCCTGTCCCCGGGACGCCGGTCAAGCGGCCCAGCAATGCGTTCGCGCGTCCGTGGCTGTCCACGTCCAAAGCGCTCAATGCGCCCGCCACAGGGAAGGTCAACAAGAAGAAAGGTGCGCAAATCCCTGATCATGCGTGGACGTGTCGCTGAAATAGCTTAGCGCCGCGCCAATCGCTGCCGCTGTCGTTCCCCAACCTGCAGGACTTGGCGGGCGGGGGCCATGAGGACGACGACGAGGAAGGCAGCCCGTCGATCCGCCCGTTGCTGTCGAAGCGGATGCGCGCCAGCGTTGGCGGGAAGCTCGAGACGGTTGCGATGCGCCGCAAGAGCGTGCGGGAGGCGTTGCTCACCAACTCGCCGTCTTCGTCGTCGTCCAGTTCGAGCGAGCCTCTTACGCGCGCCGTGCCGCAGCGGCGCCGATTCTCGTCCTCGTCCAGCAGCGACTCCACCAGCGACAGCGACATGCCCGCCAGCCCCACCAAGAAGACGCTCTTCAAGCCGCGCCCATCTATCGTGGACGTAGAGTTCGAGGACTGGGAGCAGGCCAAGCGATTCCAGAAGAACTATATGGACACGTGCGAGCTTGGCCGCGGAGAGTTTGGCACGGTGCTCAGGGCGCGTCGCCGGGCAGACGGGACGCTATGCGCAATCAAGCGTTCCAAAGAGTTCCAAGGGGTCCACAACAGGTGCGTGCGCATCGCAGGTTCTAGTGCTGCCACTAACATTCGGGCAGACTCCGTCTGCGCGAAGAGGCGCAGGTGCTCAAGCTGCTGGCTGCGCGCGGTGGGCACGCAAACGTGCTGCACTACGTCGACAGCTGGGAGCAGGACGGCCAGCTGTTCATCGAGACCGAGCTGTGCGAGTACGGCAACTTTGCGCGCTTTCTGGCCGACTTTGGCAGAGTCTACGACCGGCTGGACGAGGCGCGCGTGTGGAAGGTGCTCGCGGATGTTGCGGAGGTATGTCCGGTGGGATTGGCGGGATGCGCGGGATTCTCGCTGACGTCTACTTGCGTTTCCTTCGCGGGACACATCTGGGTCCGGTCGCCAGGGGCTGCGGTTCGTGCACGATGCCGGCGTGATTCACCTCGATCTGAAGCCTGCGAATATCTTTGTCGGCGGCGACGGGCGGCTGCGGATCGGGGACTTTGGGATGGCGAGCGAGTGGCCGCGTCAAGGCGGCGTCGAGGCCGGGTTCGAGCGCGAGGGCGACCGCGAGTACATGGCGCCTGAGGTGCTGCAAGGCGTGTACGGCCCTGCGGCGGATGTGTTCAGGTGAGTGGCTGCGGATTTGCGACGGGCGGTGCTGATGCGGCCCCCGCGCAGCCTCGGAATGGTGATCCTCGAGACCGCGAGCAACATTATCGTCCCGAGCATGTGAGTTGTTGCCACTGAGACGAAGCGGGGGGGCGCTGAGACTTTGCAGGGGCGAGCCGTGGCACAAGCTGCGGGAGGACGATTTCAGCGGGGTGGACCTGGGCAGCATCAGTGATGCGCTCGTCGAGCTCGTGCGCGCGATGATGCGCAGCGATCCTGGGGCGCGACCCGGGATGGGAGCCGTGTGCGCGCACGCGGTGGTGCGGCGCGCGCGGGAGGCCATGGACCAGCGGGCGGCGGAGAATGGGATGCAGGCGAGCCCGCTTGCGAGCGAGCGCGAGGGGTTCCTGTCGGAGGTGCTACTGGCGACGGACTAATTGCTAGGAATGCGGATATGCCTTTTGTTTTTGCTGCTCACGATGACTACTATGTTACTACTTATCGCACGCTCTCATATGGAATACCTGATGCATTTGTTGGGGATCCGGATTGCACTTTGGCGCGTCTCGTGTCTCGTGGCGCGCACCGGAATCGGAGGCGGGGACAGGAGACCCGGGTGCGGGAACGGGAGCTTTCAGCCCACCTCTCTTCCTCCCCTTTCGCCTTTTGCCCGTCCCCTGTGCCGCGTGCTTTTAACGTCTCTCCAGTGGCCCGAGCGTGAGCCCGAGCCCGCCTTTGCCCTTTTCGAACCCCGCCGCCTGTCTCTGTCTCTGCCGCCGCCGCTGCCGCCGCCGCCGCCGACAACGACGACGCCGACGCCCACTTCCTCGATGCAGAGCAGCGTGCCAATGAGCTTTGTGTTTCCTTCCGCGACCGCCGCCTACGGGCAGCAGCAGCAGCAACAGCAGCCCGTGGTGTACCCGCCGGTGCCGCCGCAGCTGAACCCGTACGCGGGTATGCCGATGTACGCCATGCAGCACCAGTACTACCAGCCCGGGCCCGGCGGCAAGGTGTACATGTACCAGCCCAACGAGATCCGCCACCGCAAGCGCACGAGCCGCCACCAGCTGCAGGTGCTCGAGGCCGTCTTCGTCGACGACCAGAAACCCGGCCCCGCCATCCGCAAGAAGCTCGCCGTCGAGCTCTCCATGACCGCGCGCTCGGTCCAGGTACGCTGCCTGGCTTTATCTCGTTGCCTGGCGCATCGCTGAGCTCGTTGTCGCGCGCTCGCACAGGTCTGGTTCCAGAACCGGTGCGTTCGCAATTTTTGCTTTGTCCGCGTGCCTGGCTGATGGCCCGCTGCCCTGTCTCAGCCGCGCCAAAGACAAGAACCTGCAGAAGAAGGCCGCGCTCGTTGCCGCTCAGCAGAATGGCCAGCAGGACGCGTCCGTCGCCGCCTCAGTTTGCGAGCCCGAGTTGCCCGACGGCGGGGAAGGAGCCGGCCCGGCTGCGGATGTGGGCGTGCACGCGATCACCGACACCGACGAGCTTGCCAGCGCCCACGGCGAGTCTGCCAGTCCGCCGCCGCAACACGGCGAGAGTTCGGCCGCATCGCCTGCATCCCAGGCCGGTTCCGAGCACACGTCCCGAAGCGCGTCGGCTTCTTTGCCCCGGTCGTCCCCAGATCTCGCCATGCTCAGGCGCGGCTCGGCGCCCGCGCTCATGAACGACGGCGCCACCGCGTGCGGCGTCCATGTGCCGTTGGGCCCTCCGGACGCTGGCAGGCGGCAATCGCTGGAATTGAGCTTCGCCCGGATGCAGGCACACCCATATCCGAGCCGTCTCTCCGTGGCCCCGCCTAGCAGCTTCCGTAGGGCGCAGCTGGGGGGTAATGCGCTCGACATGCAGAGGGCGCAGCAGCGCCGGGGCTCTGCTCCCCGGGTCACGCCGCTTGCAGCGCCGGCTGTGTTTCACAATTCCCAGGCACCATCATCTGGAGCAACGAACGTTAACGGTTCCATCAGCAGCCCCGCCTTCTCCAATAATGTTGCGGGGTGGGTCAACCAGACTGCTGCCAATGCGGCTGCGCACACCCATGGCTTCATTCGTGCCCCAGCGCCGCAGCACCTGCCTGGCCCCCTCCCGGCCAAGGACTTCTCGTTCGGTGCCCCGCCGGCACCATCCAGCGACTTGCCACGCGTAGGCAGCGAGGAATCTATCGAGAGCCCCACTGGCGACGCGTACTCGCGCTCGGGATCCTTCGCATCATTTGTCGATGGCGATCTTTCTCGCGCACCCCGTTTCGGATCGTTCGCGTCCGTCTCCGATAGCGACCCGACGCATGGCACTCGCTTTAGCTCGTTTGCGTCTGCCGCTGGCAGCGAGGCCAGCACAAGCACGTACTACTCTGCGCTGCCAACGCCAGACGGCTGGGCACCGGACTCGCGGAGATCCTCGTTGTGAGTCTGTTTTCGTTCGTGGATTCGTCTGACTGATGTGTGTCTGTGTGTGTGCCCTTCGCGACGCAGTGTCGAGTTCACAAACACGCTGTCGAACTTGCATGTCGGTGCCGCCCCGACAGGCGAACGTTTCCGCAAGAGCACATCGCCACCGCAGATGGACGCCAGCCTCTTCAGCAACTTTGAGTCGTCGCCCGCGTCCTCGAATAGCAGCACTGGCACGATGCTGTATGCCTCCTCGCCCCCTGCACCCCCTACTGGCATCTCCGACCAACAGGCACCCTCGAAGGGCCACCACCAGTCTGAAATGAATTACGCCCTGATGTCCGCAGGTGTCTCTGTTCAGGTGAAATTGCTCGCGTTTGAACCGTGCAGGGTTTGCTTACCGTCTCTGCAGGAAGCTCCGCGCCAGCAGTACAATCCGTCCAACGGCTACTACGACAGCTCACAAGTGCCAAATGTGCAGTCGAGCAGCAGTTCGTCTCTGTCTGGTGCGATGGGCGACAGCGCGCTTGGATCGACGCAGATGCAGACATCATCGTCTACGTCCAACTCCCTGAGCACTTCGTCCTCGTCTACCAGCTTATCGGGTCTCTCGACGCCACTGGACATGACGCATCCTTACATGGGACAGCAGCCCGGCGTTGTTACGCCCGAGAGTGCTCCGGTATTTCATGCACCCGCGCCTTCAGAGCAGATGAACTTCGTTGACACGAGCTGCTTCGATCCTCAAAATGGGTTTTACCCCACTGTGCAGGTTCAGCCGCCGAGTGCAGGTGTCGGCGGCATGGGGCTCGCGCTCGAACAGGCGTATCCGTTTTTCTCGGCTTAGTTGCCGTGTCGCCTGGTCTGGTTTGAGTCGATCGCTGTCGAATCTGTTGCTCGCTCTGCTCCTCTGTTGGTTCACCACTGCTCGTTCTCCTCGTCCCCAATGTCCCTGGGTGCCTGCTCTGCATCTCGTCCCTCTCCTGGTACTCTATAGCTCGTCACGTTATTCCTGCTCTTACTCATTGGCCCGTCGTCAACAACCCGACACTCCCTCTCATCCATCTGTTCCAATCCTCACACGCTCTGCGCGCACATCGGCGCGTTATACAACAACTCCCTGTCTCGCCCAAGCAACAGTCCTCATCCGTCCATGCGGCGATCTTTTGCAGCTCCCTCTCGATTACCTTATCATTGCATGTCTCTGCCCGCCGCGCGCGGTTGGGCTGGGCTGTCTAGTACCACCACCACCACCACCCTCACCGGCCTTTCCAACCTTTGCCTCTCCGCTTACAACGCACACTCATACCGCCCTTTGCTTCTGTTAACTTTATTGGTTTCCCGCATTGTGTAGAATATGGACTCTTTTCGTCTTCTCCCCTCCCCAAAGTGCTGTGTTCTGGCGCAGATATCGCCCCTGCGCGAGGACACTCGTTTCTGTTTCGCCTTCCTCTTCGCGTGCTCCGCTTGTTTATTCGCAGTCCTCGGTTCGCCACTCTTCTTTATTCGCATTGTTTCTCTTTCTCGCGGACTACGTTTTCCCCAGTGCTTCTTTTCTCTTTTTTCTTCTTTCTCTTCTTTTAGGGCGGTCATTACTACTACTCTGCTTCTTTCTGTGCGTAACGGTGTTCATTATTCGGTCAGATTATTCATTCGTACCCTCCCGACCCCTTTCCCATCCCGGCAGGGTGCTGTCTACGATCATTGTGTTACTTTCTCTCCCCTCCTGACCGCGTGTTGACCGATTAGCGTAGAAAAAAATGATTAGTGTATGTGCGCTGTACGTCATGGACGATCCCGAATTCCCGAGGAGACCGAGTTGGGGCATTTATCGGGCGCCGGCGAGCTTCGCGGGGCCGCTTTGGGCGTTTGTTTGCGTCGTGCGCTCGGTGGCGTTGGCGTGTGATTGCTGTTCCTCGGAGATTTTTAGTGCATGACTCGGATGTGGGGCATGTGCGGAACTGTGTCACTGAGAAGAGGGCGAGGATCATCTGTCGACGCCGAATGACTCGATGGCAGCCTGTTTGGTATTGCGATGTGCGGTTGGGGATTTATTGAATTATTTACGTGTACCGGAGTATGCCGGTGTGAAAGAATCTTCTTCAGGTGGCGGCAGTGGCGATCTTCTCGAACGAAGTTCTAGATGAAGACTCCGAGCGTCATGGATCGGCGCGTTCATGCATAAACGGGAAAACGGCGCACCTAATCCAGCAGTCAGATAGTGCGCTCCGAAGACTGCCAGACATTCCCAGCATAGCCTTGAGATCGGCCGGCGAGGCGATATCTGCCGCGCGCGCAGTTATCCGCAAGGTGCTGTTCCTCGACGTTTCTGGCGTGCTCGGAGTTACGAGCCCCGCGGTGCTCGAGATCTTCGAGTAAGCTCGGTGAGAACAGTGTCGCGACGAAACTTCGGGCTATGATAACAAGGTCTACCGGCCGTGGACTCTTCTGCGCAAGATTGAGGCCGCCGAACGGTGAGCGTTGTTTCCAGCGAAAGCGCCGCGGCCGACGATGACGGCGGCAATGACGACGACGACGACGGCGGCGGCGGCGGCGGGAGCGACTGTGACCCCGTGGATGATGAATGAGACCAGCGAGGAGCAATTCTGCATCGAAAGCACCTGCTACGAGCGATTCTGTTCTCATCGAATTGTATCGCAATAATGTGGTGTCAGATCCCTGCACGCTGTCTTCCTTCACTTAATCTAGCGACACTGCGCCCCATCTCGCCTTCCTGCATTCTGCTCAAACATGGCGATGGCGATAACATGATATTTTCTTGACGCCGTGCGCGTGCCTCGAGCTATTTCCCGCGCACTGCTGGTGACCATTCACGACGCGTTCGCGCGTTCGTGTCCGAGAAGTTATTTCATTCAAATTTACGTTCTACCACCCCACCCACACCAAACGCCGGACCCGACTGAAGGAGAAAGCTGGAGCGAGGCGGAGCGTATGTGCATAGGCAAGTGCGAGCGCATGGAGGGAATAGTAGGTGTAGGTGAGGCGGGAGGGTAGGCAGAGTCCGTACGGTAACAGTGTATGCTTGCGTATGTGGTACAACAGCAGCGGGCGGAACAATGCATGCAGAGAGATCGCGGCCAACAGTAAAAGGGACTACCAAACAGCAAAAAAAGGGGGGCAGAGATGAAGAGAACAAGAGGCAACGATTACACATGGGATGGGAGCGACGACATGAACAACACGGGCAAGGGCGGAAATGCATGTGTTGTTTCTGCAAGCGGGCGGGGTCGGGCGGCGACGGGAAGGAAGGAAGGCGGGTGGAAAAAATCTAGTGTAACGTGGAACGAAAGGGCGACCAAAAAGTGTGTATGTCATGATCGAGCCCCCCCAACCGTGCGCAGAGCTCATGCAGAGCCGCCGTCGGAGAATACGCTGGCCGAGTGCGCGTTGTTGCTGCGGTACTCGAGCGCGCGTGTGACCCAGCCGGCCATGTCGACCTCGCGCCCCTGGTCCGCGAGCAAGAACGGGTGCTGCAGCAGCTCGCCATACGTTGGCCGCCGCTCCGGCTCCTTCGCGAGGCTGGAAGAGCGTGAGCAGGAGCAGGGTCGGGCAGGCCGAGAAAACAGACGTACCAGGCGTCGACAAAATGATGCGCGTCCTCGCTGAAGCCGTCGGGCAGGTGTGGCGGGTCGCCGTGTACGATCGCCGTGAGCTGCGCGAACACGTTCGAGTACGTCTCGGGCGGGTATGGGTATGTGCCCATCGCGATCTCGATCATGCTCAGCCCGAGCGACCACACGTCGCTCGACACAGTGTATGTCCCGAGCTTGTTCTGCGACTCGCCCTTGATGCGTTCGGGCTGCAGTAGCGTGAGCAAGATTGGTACACGAGTCCGCAACGACGCACAGCCATGTAACTCTGACACCCGATGTTGGTTTTTGCCAGACTCTTCTCGAGCTGGCCCGACACGCCAAAGTCGCACAGTTTCACGAGCCCAGCTTTGTTGACGAGCACGTTCGTCGGCTTGACATCTGACAGCGACAGGGCAATCAGCCACAGTCAGAGATTGGAAACAGGGGCGCACCGCGGTGCATAATCTGGAGCTCGTCCTTGAGGAATTTGAGCCCACGGACCATATTGGCGGTGATGCGCGCCAGTACGTCTTCGGGCACTCCTGCGCCTTGCAGCTTGTCGAGACTGCCTGCGTCCATGTACTCCATGCAGTAGTAGACGCAGCTCTCAATGAAGAAAGCGCCGTAAAACTCGACGATCTCTGGCGCAACGGCGCGATGGAGGATATCGAGCTCCATGATGATGGCATTGAGCTTGGAGTCCTCGAGTTCTAGCCTGATTTCCTGCTGGTCGGTCAGCTCAATGCCCGACACACCGAAAAAAGCAGATGAGAATGCCATGGGTGGGCCATGATTTGTAGGATGATTTCCAGTAGTATAGAACCCGTATCTCATGAAGTCGCCTGACATAGCGCAGGTGTGGCACAGCGGCGCCTGCCCACGCGGCCGAGATGCAAAAAACACATCCCAAGGAGCGGCGTGCCTTCATGGACGCACAGCGCACGGCCGCGCCACAGCGGTGCACAGGTGTGCTACACCGGCGCCAGCACCTCCGTCAACGGCGCAGAATTCTGCCTCTGTAGCGTGTAGGCGTGCCAGCGCGACACAGGCTGCAACGACGACGCGGCGCACCCGCCCATGCTGCAAGGGTCCCGAGCTGCAGATGGGACAGCAAGCTGCGGGTACGCGCACGAGTGGCTCGAAGGTGTGGAGTAGGGGAGTACCGGTATACCACAGCGGCGCTGCCGTCCATGGAGATATAGAACGCGTATCCCATGGAGCAGCGGCGTGCCTACTTGTGCGCATAGCACACGCCCGTGCCACAACGCTGCGCAGGTATGCTACAGCGGCGCACGATTGTCTCTGTGGCATGCAGGAAACACAGCACAGTTGCAGAAAAGTGCAAGTGTGCGCCAGCGGTAGATAGGATAGCAGAACAGGGGGATGCTACAGCTACAGCAGCACGCAGATGTGCTGCAGTGGCACACAAGTATGCAATGGCCGCGCATGGATGTGGTGTAACGACGACGTGTGCGCTGCAGCGGCGACGCACATGTGCTCCAGCGGCATACGATTGTGGCCCTGGATAGCAATGTACCGGCGTCCTACAGCGGCACACGGCTGCAGTGGCACATACTAGGTGTACAGTAGTTGCGCATGTATTTTCTGCAGCGGAGACAGGTGCGCCGCAGCAGGGCACCTGGACCCGCTGCGGGGGCGCTCAACCGCGAGCGCCATGTCACGGAGAGAGTATCCCATGAGTGTCAACCGGACACATGAGATACTCCCATACTCGTGCCGCAATACTTGAAGGCCACCCATGGGATGTAGGAGAAATAGATAATATAGAGGAATACGGACCTTCATGGCCATGGCGACATTTGTGGGTTTGTGCAGGACCTTCTTGACGGTGCCGTAGTTGCCCCGACCGAGCTCCTCCTCGAGCTGGAGCTCGCCCATATTAATGGAGAACGATTGGCCACTAGAGAAATTGACACCGGAGGCATGTAGGACGGCCTTGCCGCCAAATCTGAGCTGGCCGGAGGGGTCACTGTTATGCGGAGGGGTATGACATCAGCGGCTGACGGCGGTTGAGTAACTGAACGCGGGCGTACACGATCTTTGAGAAATTGGCGAACGGCGTGCCCAGCGAGCCCTGGGCGTTGCGGCGCGGCGCCATGTCGAGCGAGGGCCTGCCGACGCCGAGGCCGGCGTTGGAGAGCGAGTCGCCGGGCGCGTTGCGGCCGCCGATGTCAGCGAGCTTGAGGCCGGGCTTGCGGCGTGCGCCCTGCGCAAATGGCGACGAGCTCGGGCCTGGCATGACGGCCGAGTCGGAGAGCCCTGCGCGCATGAGGGCCGCTGTCGCGGCGTCGACGCCATTGCTCGATGCATTACCGTGCGATTGCGCGGAGCGCGAGGCGAGCTGCACGATCGGGACAGCGGTCAGTACACTCGCTGCTCGTCGTCGTCGTCGGCGGCGGCGATGGACGCACGGCAGTCAGCTTGTTCTGCAGCGACGGCGGCATGGGCATGCGCATCGGCCTGCCCGGCGGATTGGCCCGGGAGAGCGCGCCGACCGTGCGCGACGGGCCCGACGGCCTGGGCTGCATCGGCAGCGGCATCGGGCGCTGGGCTTGGTCGGCGGCGACGCCGTTCTGGGGCTCTGGCGCACTGGCGTCCATCGGGCAGGCGGCCAGCGGACAAGGAGCAACTGAACGGATGCTCCTTCGCACTCCGCCGCCATTCTTTTTCTCATCATTATTCGGTGCGCACGGCGCAGACAGCGGCCGCGGCACGCATACAGGCTGCCCTTTTGAGAATTCTGTACATAATTTATAATTTATAATATATAATATAATATATAAATTGAGATCGGAAAAGAAACGGCTTCGCACTCCGCATCCGCCTCCAAGCCTCAGCCCAAGCACGTACCCGGCCTGCACACTGATATGCATGTCTGGCTGACGGCGGCCCCAGTCCTGGTTGTGCTGCTCGTTCTCTGGCGCGCTCTGGGCGCCCACGCACGCCGCATATTCCCCGCCCGAGCCACGATGTCCGTCACCGTAAAATGGGGTAGCGAGCGGTATGCCACATAGAGCCCAGAGCGGCTCGCCATCGCGTCTGACGGCCGCCAGCCTGCAGGTGCCGCTGCCGTCGCCCGACACGAAGCTCGGCGTGCTGCGCCAGACGCTGGCCGAGCGCACGTCGCTCGACCCCAAGGCCTTCAAGCTCATCTTCGGCGGCGCCGTCATGAAGGACGACAACGCGCCAAGTCAGTCCTAGTCCGCTGCATTGTCCCGGGGCTAACGTCCCATTGCCAAGTCTCCACGTACGGCATCAAGCACCGGAGCACGCTCGCGCTCGTCGGCAGCGCCGACAAGCCCGTGGACGCCAAGCCGCCGCCGCCGACCGAGGCGAGCACCATTGCGCGCGTCCAGGCCGAGCTCGCCGTCGTGCGCGACGCGCTCGTCCCCGCGGTCGACGCGTTCCTCGGCGCCGTCGCCGCGGAGAAGCCGCCCACGCGCGAGGACAGCGCACCGGAGCACAAGCGGCTCGACGAGCTGCTGCTCCAGAGCCTGCTCCGCCTCGACGCCATCACGCCCGACGGCGCCTGGGAGGACGCTCGGCGCGAGCGCAAGCTCGCCGTGCGCGAGGTCCAGGGCCTGTTGAACAAGCTGGACGCCGGCTGGAAGTCGCTGCCTCAGTAGTATATAATGATACCTTCATAGAGTGTGTGTGTGTATATGTTGGATTCGTCTCGGCGATAATGCGACTCAGTGACGGAGATTAGCTCGGGGATCCGAGCGCGTGGCGTTGCATCGATAACTTTTGCTGCCACTTGTCGAGTCACCGCTCGCGCTCAGCCTGCACCATGTCCTTCCCGGCGCACGACAGTGAGCATGCACGCGCATACACCGCCTGCCGGGGAGCTGACGCCGCCGCCGCACGCAGTCTCGGCGCCGTTCAACTTTGCGAGCGAGGAGGACAAGGTCATCGAGTACTGGCGCGCCATCGACGCGTTCAAGACCCAGCTCAAGCTCTCCGAGGGCAGACCCGAGTTCTCCTTCTACGATGGCCCGCCGTTCGCCACGGGCCTGCCGCATTACGGGCACCTGCTAGCGGGCACGATTAAAGTGCGTGCGGCGCGCGCGCTCTGCTGTATACCGTTGCTGACGCCGGCGCCGCGCAGGACATCGTCACCCGGCACGCGTCCGCCAGCGGGTTCCACGTCGAGCGGCGCTTCGGGTGGGACACGCACGGGCTGCCGGTCGAGCACGAGATCGACAAGAAGCTGGGCATCACCGGCAAGGACGACGTGCTCAAGATGGGCATCGGCCAGTACAACGCCGAGTGCCGCGCGATCGTCATGCGCTACGCGGGCGAGTGGCGGCGCACCGTCGAGCGCATGGGCCGCTGGATCGACTTCGACAACGACTACAAGACGCTCAACACGCCCTTCATGGAGTCCGTCTGGTGGGTCTTCGGCCAGCTCTACAGCAAGAACCTCGTATACCGCGGCCTGCGCGTCATGCCCTACTCCACCGGCTGCACCACCCCGCTCAGCAACTTCGAGGCTGGCCTCGACTTCCGCGACGTCAACGACCCTGCTGGTAATGCGCGCTTAGAGCGGCCTTTTTGCGTTTCTGCTGACAACGACTGCAGTCACTGTATCGTTCCCGCTCGTGGAGGACGAGACGACGGCGTTCCTGGCGTGGACAACGACGCCATGGACGCTGCCGAGCAACCTGGCGCTATGCGTGCATCCGGACTTCACCTACGTCAAGGTCTACGACGAGGAGCGCAAGAAGAACTTTATCCTGCACGAAAACCTGCTCAAGACGGTCTGGAAGGACCCGAAGAAGGCCAAGATCAAGATTGTGCAAAAGTACAAGGGCTCCGAGCTCAAGGGCAAGCAGTATGTCCCCATTTTCGACTACTTTGTCGAAAAGGTATGCATTGCTTTCGCATTCCATCTTGCTCTCGAATTTCTGAACCTGGTGGCAGTTCAAGGACCGCGCGTTCCGCGTGCTGTGCGACACCTACGTGACGAGCGAGGACGGCACGGGCATCGTGCACCAGGCGCCGGCCTTCGGCGACGACGACCACCGTATCGCGCTCGCACACGGCGTGCTGCGCCCTGACGACATGCCGCCGTGCCCGCTCGACGACGCCGGCCGCTTCACGGCGGAGGTGCCTGACTTCCAGGGTCAATATGTCAAGGCCGCGGACAAGGGCATCCAGCACCTCCTGAAGCAGCGCGAGCGCCTCATCGTCCAGTCCACCATCAACCATTCGTATCCCTTCTGCTGGCGGTGCGTATTCTTCGTCATCTTCTTAATTTTTTCTTTTTCTTCTCTTTCATATTTTATATTTCTTCTATATTTTATATTTCTATTTAATATTCGACATATTTATTCTATATATTTTATATTTTTCACACTTTGGGATTCATTTGGCTGATGAGTTCGATGAAGGTCCGGCACTCCGCTGCTCTACCGCGCCATCCCCGCGTGGTTCGTCCGCGTGCAGTCTGCACAGGAGCAACTCGTCGCGGCGAACAAAAAGACGACCTGGTGAGCACCAAGCCGACTTCGCATGCCTTTGTTCTGACAAAGCTGTATGCGTATAGGGTACCGCAAAATATCGGCGACCTGCGGTTTGGCAACTGGATCGCCAACGCTCGCGACTGGAACATCTCGCGCAACCGCTACTGGGGCACGCCCATCCCGCTCTGGGTGTCCGAAGATTACTCTGAGGTGACGTACACCTGCCTGAACAAGGGGATTGCAACAACTGACGGCAAGTGCGCCTGCACGCATAGATCGTGTGCGTGAGCTCCATCGAGGAGCTCGAGCGGCTGTCCGGCGTGAAGGGCATCACGGACCTGCACCGCGACAAGATCGACGGCATCACGATCCCCTCGCGCACGGGCAAGGGCGTCCTGCGGCGCATCGACGAGATCTTCGACTGCTGGTTCGAGTCGGGCAGCATGCCGTACGCGCAGCAGCACTATCCGTTCGAGAACAAGGAGCGCTTCGAGAGCACGTTCCCCGCGGACTTCATCTCCGAGGGCATCGACCAGACGCGCGGCTGGTTCTACACGCTTCTCGTCCTCGGCACGCTGCTCTTCGACAAGTCGCCGTTCAAGAACGTTATTGTCACCGGCCTTGTGCTCGCTGCGTCAGTGCATTCGCATACCTGCGCTTCTCCTGGCGGAACGACTGATAATTTTGTGGCTTTTCAGAGATGGCAAGAAGATGAGCAAGAGTCTAAAAAACTACCCCGATCCGAACCTCGTCATTGAGCGCTACGGCGCGGATGCCACACGGTCAGTTCAATTTATTGCTATAGCATATATATCTATCACTGACTCCGCCCGCAGGATGTTCCTCGTAAATTCGCCCATCGTGCGCGGCGACAACCTGCGCTTCCGCGAGGAGGGCGTGCGCGAGGTCGTCGCGCGCGTGCTGCTCCCGTGGCTCAACTCGTTCCGCTTCCTGCTCGGGCACGTCGCGCTGCTCGAGAAGGCGCACGGCGTCAAGTTCCAGTACCAGGCGCACCTCGCGCAGTCGCCCAACGTCATGGACCGCTGGATCCTCGCGCGCTGCCAGTCACTCATCCAGCTCGTGCGCGAGGAGATGGCTGCGTACCGCCTGTATACCATTGTCCCGCGCCTGCTCGACCTCGTCGACGAGCTCACGAACTGGTACATCCGCTTCAACCGCAAGCGGCTCAAGGGCGAGGACGGCGTCGAAGATACCGTCGTGGCGCTCAACACGCTGTTCGAGACGCTCTTCACGCTGTGTCGCACTATGGTACATTCTTAACTCTTTGCTATAATATGGTCTGAAGAGCTGACATCGTGCATAGTCGTCGTACACGCCGTTCCTGACGGAGAGCATCTACCAGGGACTGCGGCAATTTATCCCGGCGTCGGGCGACCAGGACGTCCGCTCCGTGCACTTCCTGCGGTTCCCTGAAGTCAAACAGGAGTACTTCGACGCGGACATCCAGCGCCAGGTACAGCGGATGCAGAGCGTCATCGAGTTGACGCGCCATATCCGCGAAAAGAACCAGCTCTCGCTCAAGGTGTGTCCGCATGCGCCAGTCCTGTTGAGGTCCTTGAACTCAGTTACCTGGTTTTTCATAGACGCCATTGAAGGAGCTCATCGTCTTCCACCCCGACGAGCAGTTCCATGCAGACGTACGGCCGCTGGTGCGCTACATCCAGTCCGAGCTGAACGTGCGCGACGTCGTCTTCACGACGGACGAGGAGCGGTCCGGCGTGCAGTACCGCGCGTCGGCAGACTGGCCGACGCTAGGCAAGAAGCTGCGCAAGGACGTGGGCAAGGTGCGCGGCGCGCTCGACACGCTGACGTCGGACGACGTCAAGCGCTACGTCGAGACGGGCAATATCACCGTCGCGGGCATCGAGCTCGTCGCGGGCGACCTCGCCGTCTCGCGCTACGTCGCCGGCAGCCAGGAGAAAGGCGGCGACACGGGCACGAACACCGACAACGACGTCGTCGTCATCCTCGACCTGCGCCTGCACCCCGAGCTCGAAAGCGAGGGCTTTGCGCGCGAGATGATCAACCGCATCCAGAAGCTGCGCAAGAAGGCTGGGCTGCAGGCCACGGACGACGTCGAGATATTCTTCAAGTTTGAGGAGGGCGATGGCGAGGCGCTCCGCGCGGCTACGCAGCAGCATGCGGAGACGATCCAGAAAACTTGCAGGGGCTTACCTGTGGATGTATCACAACGGAAACCAAACGCGCTGGTCATCATTGAGGAGGAACAGGAGATTAACGAGACCACATTTTTACTCTCTTTGACACGGGTATAATGATGGTGGTCGAATAACAATTCGATTCTTCCTGTACTAGACCCTGTATGCAAACGGTGAGCTGAAAGCCTGATAGTGATAGCAGACGTCAGCTCCGCAGGGGACGATTTATTGACAGAGCGGAAACACATCAGCGGCAGCCAAAAGGCATTCATCGGTAGCCCGGTGACCCTGGCCGAGGCGGGTCACCGTCGACCTTGGGGCTCATGAGCCACTGCTCGACCTCAGGCTTAAGCCTCCATCGGATAGGCTCCTCCAATTGGATACCCTGCGGACTAACCCAAACTTCACGGATGGGTTCCACCCACCGAGGATGTAGTGTCGCCCACTGATTCCACTGAAGAAAATGTTAGCTTGAAGATTACCGTGTAGCAGACGAGGCATATGCGTACATCCATGGCGCCTCGAAGGAAAAGACCAATCCGCTGAGGCTCAGGGTCCTCATACCGAATACCCGCACGGTGAAAGTCGCCACAAGCGCGTTTGAAGTCCCAGTTGTTGTTGATGATCTCAGCCCACAGTCCGTCAGTGTGGTAGGGCCTGCGGTAGCAAGCTCCTGCGAAGTCGATGATAACAGCACGCGTCACCTGCCCTCCAGAAACATTCGACGGCGAGAAGATATAGTTCCCGGCATGAAGGTCGGCATGGCATACGCCCAACTGCGCGAATGCGTGCACAGTCTCCAAAAGAGATCGGGAGATAGACCGAGGGACGCGAGCAGCATCAATCTTGTTGAGGGGATCGCCATCAATGTACTCGAGTAGGATGCAGGAAGGCGAGATGGGACGCGGCATCGCTGGATCCGGGGATGTGGCGTGCACTGATCCAACGCCGTAGCAAACCGCGACGCCTTTGCCTTGAAGAGCCGCTCGTAGCAGGTGCTTTCGATATGAAACTGCTGCTCGCAAATTTCAAGTCGGCGGTCTTCGTAGTCGAGAGGGTCTTCGTTGCGTTCGTCGTCGTCGTCTTCGTCGTCGTCGTCGCCCTCATGGTCGCTGCCAACAGCGTCGATGGCGAGCAAACCATAAGCATCAGAAGGAGAAGCGTCGTGCAATTGCTGCACACGCAAAGCTCGGCGCTCGGCGGCCTGAATCTCGCGGCGAAGACACCATGGACGGTCGACCTCCCCCAAAGTAGCATCGCGATTTCGATGAAACCGGGGGTCAAAGATCTTCAAGATGGCAGAGTTGACAACAGAGGGCAAGCCTACGACATCGACGAGCAAGACCTGGGCCTGTGTGAACGGCGTAAAGGCCTTCCTGACCACAGCGCCAGGTAGAAAGGCCTTCGAGGCACCAGGACCATAGAGCTCGTCCTTATGCATTATGGGTCGTGCTTTTGTCCGAAGTTCTGCATCGTGGCAGGAGCCAAGGGCCGTCCCGGTATCTTGTCTATGCTGCAGGGATGTCCCAGCCACAAGTCAGAAGAACGATCTGTTTCAAATTCCGCGGTGCATCCGATTTATAGCCTCAGCCTTCTCATGTCACAGACCGTCAACTTCCCAGGGCCATTCGACGAAGAAGGCCGTCTTGTCTGCTTTCGCTGCTTTGGGCCCACCATTCATCGCCCGTCTGGACAGCCTGGGACGCTTGGAAGGTCAGTACTTGAAACCGTCCGATACCGTGCACTGCCGGCAGGATATTTCGCTAAATGGCATTATTCAGAGTGTTCTACAAGTGCGAAAACAAGCCTGGTATCCAATGCGAGCGATTCTTCAGTGCGTGTTTATCCCATACCCTTGCGATTGTCATATTCTGATAATATTTCTACAGAATGGCAAGAAGACGTAGACAAGCTTAGAATCGCACACGGTGTCCCAGACCCAGAGCCTCAGCCTGCTTCAGCGCCTACCACCATGGTTGCTTCAGCTCCCAGCACGCCCGCACGTTCTAGCACACAGCAGCCTCCTCAGTCGACCAGTTCGCAGCCGTCTGGTTCGCAGCCGCAGCCATCCGGCTCGCAGGCTACCAACTCGCAGCCGAGTGGCTCACAGGCTACTAGCTCGCAACCGTCTGGCTCGCAGGCTACGAGCTCGCAGCCAGTACCTGGGCGGACGCGTGTCAGACCCGACATTAAGCTCAACGCAACTCCAGTTATCACGCCGCAGCGGCATCTATCTCGCAAGGGTACCGCAGAGACTGTCGTGCCGGCTACGGCCGCACCTGCTCCTGCTACGCCTAGTCGTCGCCCTGCCCCGTCGCCATCTCCGCCCCCACAAGTGAAGGACGAGGACGATGAGGTCATCGTGGAGACCGTAGACGACGGCTACACCAATGTTACGCTGCTTCGAACGCCTCGCCCGACTGGAAGGATCTATCCCGCGCTGCCGAGCACGCAGGGCTCATCGCCAGACAACGACGGCAGCCCCGTCGCGCGCAAGCGCCCGCGCTCCCACATGCCCGGCGCGTTCACTGACTCAACGGATTCGTCGAGTCCCACGGCCACTGGCCGCAATCGCGAAATCCGCGAGTGGCAGATTCAATCGTCGGTCGCTGTGTCCCCGGTACGTCCATCATCCGGTCCGCGGCTGAGGTCCGCTTGGGGCCCCTATTATTTATCTTGTCTCTGACCCGTCCGCCACATTTGCACAGATGGCAGACCGCTCGCGCGACGTCTTCTCCTCTCCTCCGCCCACGCAGGATACAGCGCCTGCGACCATGAGCTCGCCGCTGCCCATGCCGCCGCCGCCGAGCACGCCATCACGCGCAAGTGCATCGACTGCCTCGCGCATGCATGGCTTGCTTGCGTCTAGCTCGCCCGCGCCTACGCAGGCGACCATTCGCATGTCCGAACCTGGCAGCCCGTCCACCGGGACGACGGAGGACATCGCAAACCGGCTTGTACAGGACGCAATGCTACTCTCGCGTCGTAGCAAGGCCGCCGAGGCCAGCGCCAAATACAAGGCTTCATACATCAAGGAATTGGAGGACGAGAAGCAGAAGCTACTCGACGAGCGGGCCGCTATGCAGGCAGACCACGCCCGCGCCATACAGGAGATGCAAAAGAAGCTCACTCAAGCGTACGAAGATATTTCCAAGCTGCAAAAGTATGTGTTGTCGTTACACCTTGCGATCCCTCTCCCTGACGCCTAGCTTGTAGGAAACTATCGAGCCGTTGACCCAATCGCACTGCCTTCGCAGTTGAGTTGGAGGCCGTTCACTCGGTCGCGCTGCCCTCGCCGTTGAGGCAGTTGAGGCGGAAGCTATGGAAGGATCGTTTGGAATGGTTTATTTATCGCGTGTACTATCTGTTGTGCTTCTCCTTGACCGTCTTATGTGCGATATATTGTCGTAGTTGCAGAGCTGTCGTCCGCTGTCGTGTTGTAATCTATGTGCTTATAGAACCAATGGCGTGAATGATATTCAAGCTCGAAAGTGAAACATAGCATCCCAGTACATGTGGACCTGTAGGAATTCCGGACTAAAACATGACAACAAGATAGCTATGGATCATGGACTGGTAGCGGAGACAATTCATGTGTGGAAAGACAGCGGGCGACGGGCGATGGGCAGATTGCTATAGAGGCAGACAAGGAAAGAGGGAGACAAGCGGGGCGGGAGAGCAGAATGATGATAGCTGTGGACTGATGCAGCTGCAGGCGACAGAAATAAGGAAAAGCAGAACGATGGAGAGCTAGACAAGATTTATGGATGTGGATCGAATGTGGATGGGGGGTGGGGGGCAGAAACACGGCGAACGGAGCACATGATGGGACAGCAAGGCGTGACAAGTGTAACATGGAGTATAAAAAAGGGGTTTGTAGGAGCGTGGAATGTGGAAATGGAAGGGGACATGAGAGCGTAGAGATGTTGGCGTTGAGCGAATGGACGGAGGAATGGTCAGATGTGCAAGGAAGCAAGAGCAATGGGCAGAGAAGAGACGACCCCCCAGGACGGGGATACGCTTGTCCTCCGAAAAAATCTGAGCGGAGAACATTCGAGGATGGGCAAGGTTGTGAAGCTCGTCGCGGCGTCCTAAAACATCCCTTGTACTTCCGGGACAAGCCAGGCGTTGCGCAGAAGCTCATCGATGGTTGGACGACGACGCCAGTCGTCATCCCGGCAGCTAAGGATGAGTCTACGGCAATGCTCCCAGCCTTCGGCGGACCAACGCTCGTTAGGAGGTCCATCGGCGTCAAGAACCTCAAGCGCGATGATTGAGAGCTTCTTGGGATTCTCGGGGATGTATTCCAGATCATAGATCCGGTGACCTCTCGGTTGGACCAGTTCCAAAAGAATGCAGCCCAGTGCATAAATCTCCGCTGCGGCGAGGTTATGCTGACCAACGCTGCCATCATCTGAAAGGTCATCCTGCCGCATTTCTACCATTTTGATGTGAGTATGACTCGTAGCACGGCGCGGAACGGGCGAAATACGCACCCGGCGGCCAGTAATCAACAGTGCCTGCTTTAAAGGAGACCATGGCATTGGGATGGTGCCAAATTGCGGATGTTAGATTCGCAAGTTTAATCTACGTACGACCAGGCAGAGCAAATGATGATTAGGTGGACGAATCGCAACGAATACGGGGCGCAACTCACTCTCAGCTGCCGGTCAACCAGGATGTTCTCCAGGATGAGGTCCTGGTGAACAATGGCCTCGGAGAATAAATATCTTACTGCCTCGACTACTTGGCAGAAGATATATCGAGTAGTGTCCTCGCCCATAAAGATTTGGTGCCACGCGGGCGAAGCGCACACCATCGCGAGATTCCACGATTCAGAAACGATATCCGTTCGGGATTCGGAAGTCTGCACCACCGTAGAGAGCACACCGTGAGTCTCAAATACCTGGACGGTGTACTCAGCGACGCTGTGTCTGTCTGGATTCGCCATGTTGCTTACCATGACGAGCCACGTGGCCTCCGAGTCCTCGACTTCGTAACAGAACGTATCAAGGAGCCGCACGATGTTTTCGTGCCGCACATATGAGAGTAAATGTAGCTCCGAGGCGTAGGATGGTCGCATTTGCCCATCCTCAATAATCGGTTGGGAGACCGTGCCATACAAAGCGCGGTTGGCCTTTGTCCAGTCAACCACCTTCAACACCACACGAATGGCCTGCTCGATGTTGTACGCGTCATAAACATGGCTGCCGTTCACCGTTTCGATCGGCGCGATGATAATGTACTTGTCGAAGCCGTGTATAAGTTCGGTACTGGGAGGGAGGTCCAGCACCGGCCGGGTTGCGTCGTGTGGCATATCGTAGGTTGGTGTCGTCATTGAAGCGTACTTGGAAGGCAGGAGGACGGTTAAAATCGACGAGATGGAAGTGGCAAGAGAGCAAGAGTGCTGCGGCCAAATCCGAATGAACAGTCCGAAATTTATACCCTCGCCCTCGGCGCGCAGCATGACCAGTTCAAAGACATACCGATCATATCGAGTAAGCGGGCTAACTTTCACGAGTTTCAAGATGGCCGGACCCACTTTCTTACGAAGGCGCGAGGATACACTTAGCCCTGCTTGAGGACGACGCTCGACGGACCGCCGCGTCAATGGCAGCGAGGATACACTGCATTGCGCCAATAGCTCTGTGGGAGCTTTTGTTAAAATATTATTCGGAAAGGTTTCTTGCCGGCTGACAAGTCATCTAGATGGCGTACTTTTATGCAAGGAACATGGTCCGGCAGCATTCGGCTGTTTCTCTCTTCCTTCCCTTCCAGAGAACGCGTGCCATGCATGCATGGCCCAGTGTGGTATAGGTTTTCAGGCATCGTATACCTCGACGGTCCAAGGAAATGGATGGCACGTTGCTCCGCAGGGCTCGCCCATGCAACATTCCGGCATCGAGTGTTCGTCACCGTTTCGTAGATCAAATCGAGGATCTTCTTTCCACCAGAAATGAATCATATTCGAAAAGGCGCAGAGTAGAAGTTGGGCAACGTACAGTTCACGATGGCGAAACGCAATGGCCTGGAGTGCATCCATGGATTGTCTCAAGCCGCCTGAGCACGGCGCATAACAGGGTGGGGAAGGCTCGCGACTTCACAGCGAGTGATCTTCATAATGTCCGCGGCGTCGATGGATGAAGCCTCATGATGCTGAGACAAATTTGTAGGGGCTGAGACTAGAGTTCTGCATATGTGTATGAGCAATAAAACCCAGAAGCAGTATATGAGAACATACAGCCCATGGTGGGAGGTCCTCGGAGGCAGGGTTACCGGCGATTTATGAAGAAATCGCAGCCACTTCCGAATCCGTCAACTCTCATACAGTAAGATCAGAGCGATGACTCTTACAAGGGATTCGCACGCCACTTTAGGCCATTTTTGAAATCAAGAGGAAGACTTGGAGGTTTTAAACAACGAGAAAGGCTGGAATACGCGCGACCAGAGTTTTGCATCAGCAGGGCGAAATCGTCGATTTTGAGGCATACCACCAACATGCCCGTACGAACATATTATTTTATGCCGAACGATGCTTCAAACTGAGAGGCATTTTTTACGACGTCCCAGGATGGAAGGATGTCCGAGGGAGTTAAGATGCAAGCGGAGCCCCAACCTTTAGCCGTTCGGGAATGATTAATCGATCACGTGACTACTGTAGTTAACTCAAACCACGCCGAATGTATCCGTTGCATTTTCCTGGAACATAATACGCAATCGATATTCTCATTACTTATCTCGGGAGTCTTGCAGTTACCCCGTTTGTTGCCAATATATTGCTAAACTTTTAGGGCTTGAAAGCGCTGTAACTTCTTGAGACTGAGGCAGATCACGCGGGAGAGAAGACTAGAATAGCCAGAGGACCCTCTAAAGCAGAGAGGGACCTTCCTTGGAGCTCAGGAAGTCAAACACCCTCATTCTGCCCGGAAGTGGTCGGCAGCCTAGAGAGATGCGCAGTAACCCAGTCCTTACCCATTGACTCGACTTTAGGCCGCACGCATAAAGATTGATCAAGAGCGTCAGCGGGAACTGTATCCATTACGGTAAGACGAAGGGCAGTCACGGTGGTTTAGATTTTGGTAGTGAGATCACAAAGCCAGGACAAATCACGGCTTGAAGAGATGGTCAAGATAGCACGGACGACAGACAAGAAAGCATCCTCCCCAACTTCCAACCCAAGGAACGCATAACGAAGCTCTCTACACCACTAAGCGGTAAGAGGGTAGCATTTCATTCTCAAGCACCGCGACGCTTGCGCAACGCCTCGAGGCGATGCTCCATCTTCGAGAGGAGCGCCCGCATATCGCGGCGTTCGTCGAGCAGCTCCTCGTTCTGGCGCTCAAGTTCGAGGATGCGCGCCTCCAGCTCGCGGACGCGCGCTGCCTCGCGGCCGAGACGCAGCACCTCGTCCGCGACGCGCGCAGCGTCCATCGGCGCATCGGGCTCCGAGAGGCGCACGGTGCGCACGGTGCCCTGGCTGGGGGAGGGCGAGCTCTCGCGTAGCAAACCGTGCATGCGCGAGGCCGTCGACGCGCCGCGCGACGGACTGGTCGAGCTCGATGCCAAGCTTGGCGCCAGGCTCGGCGGTGTGTCCTGTGTGGGCAATGGGGACGCCGCCGTGAAGATGTCGTCGCGCCGTTCGGGCATCTGCGAATTACGACACACAGGCGAATGAGCACTGGCACGAACAGAAAAGGTGCACAATACGGACTGAAGGCGAATGCAGCCACTCGTGCACGCGCCGCTCAGAGGCTGGGATAGTGGGTCCCGACGCATCGGACGAGCTCGCGTACGTGCCCGGCATGCGCTCGCGCGCACGCCGGGAGGTGCTCGGTGGGAGCGCGGGATAAACCCTGCCGCTGCTGCGCGTCGGCGTACGCTCCACTGGCCGGGGTGATATGACGCGTTCGTACTCGTCGTCCGTCGCGACAGTCTCCACGGCGTCCATCATGATTACAGCTTCAGCTTCAGGCTCAGCATGCGAACGTCCTCGGCGAGGTGTGGTCAGAACCGTCGTTGTCGGCGAATCTGCGGCCGCCACATCCAGAGTATTCTGGCGCGACAGATGACGCTGCGGCGTCACGACTGGCGGCGCGTGGAGGTCAATTGGCGGCCTGACGCGTCCGCTAGTGGCAGGGACAGGTTGTGAGCTTGAGAGCTGAGTGAGGTTCTCGGTGGAGTCGTTTCGGGTCTGAGTGGGCTGGGAGCTGGAGCGCGTCAAAGCTGCCGTTGTAGTTGTAGTCGTTGTCGTAGTCGTCGGCAATGCACTGGATGCCGTTTCCTGACCTTGCGGTGCGTCTGGATCCGGGACGCGATGTATCTCCCTGAGCACGTCCACTTGGGATTGCCACCCTATAATACATAGAAAATGAGTCGCAAAATCACTCAGAACAGCGGCGAATATCGCACGCACTGAAGAATTTTTTGCACCCCGGGTGTGGTTTTAGTTCGCATTTATAAAATGTTCTGTGCAAGTGTGGCGGGTGGTGAGCAGGACAAGTAGCAGGATATGCTTCCGCACATCGAGGGACGCACTTTCCGTAGTTTTCAGGGGCTCCTCCGGAACCGGAAACGCACGCGACGGTAAGGCCGTTGCACTCCCAGCATATGAGGCGTCCCTGAGCGTCGAATGGGCGTAACTGCGACGTGCTCATTGTCGTGGCGTTTTGCGGGGCAGGATTGTAGATCAAGGCGCGCCGCGGCATCTGAATTCCGTGTCTCTTGCTTTATATCCTTGCGCGCAAAACCTCCTCCGCCGACGTCTACAGCGTTCTTCTGATCTTCCGTGCGAGTCTTCTTTGCACTGTTGGCAACTGAGCTCGATCCAGGGCATGCAAGAATTATTGGCGCCGCCGGGATTGCAGCTGAGGCTTCTGCGGCGTTGCCACAATCTTATTGCGGGCGATTGCATGGCCGTTTTCTTGCGTTCTTTGTCTTGAATCACTGGCAGTGGGCCTTGCGATGCTTGGACACTCTGTGCCTGGGCCTGCTTGCATCTCGTTTCCACTTGGATTGTCAATCGAGTCAGCGGTGAGGCAGGCGCGGTACCCTTCTTGACATTGACACGGAGAGACGATCTTGAAGGCTAACGGACGGCATTTGTTGCTGCTTGCCCCTCGAATGCGACGGTACCGCATGTGAGGATGTTTACCTACTGATAGCGACAGACAGCCGGGCTCATGAGCGCTGCAGTCGTAGTTGCTGCTTCTGCCGACCTTGCGCATATACACGAGATGATCTTGCGATGAGTATCCAAACTCTTGAGGTGATTTTGACACTTGAGGCACAGCAGGGGATGGACGATGCCCAGCAGAGCATGATAAACTAAGATAGATCTTGTGTGTTGAGCTAGGCTTGAGGTTTGAGATCAGGGATGTTGGCGACCGTGCCATAAGGATGGGCAGGAATATGGATTAATCAGTCCAGCGGACCGAAAGGGAAAGGTTACAAGATTCCACTCTTCCTTCAGAGCCGTCTGCTGCCACCGTGAACGCGTGGAGTGTGGCGGACGCCCGCAAGGCATAGCAAGCAATCCAACGACACAACACACCAAACCTTGGATGGCGATGGTCAGGCACCGAGATACTCGGTACTGGCTCATCCAAGATCTTGTATGTTCAAGAACGAGGAACGAGGAAGTGCCATAGCGTGTCAGGCCAGCAGAATTGTGGCGGGCCGTCATCGCAATGGGAATGCACAAGACCCAGAGTGCGACATAGACAATAGACCAATGGTGCAAGCTGATGGGTTGGCTGAAGACTCTGCGAGGGTCCAGCGTGCGATGTGGTCGAAGGCAAGGAGCAAGTGCCGGGTCCGGTAAGTCGCAGCTTCGTGCGGAGCCGACCGATACATCCCGAGTCAGTTCAGCGTTGGCAACAGTGATGAAGACCGAGTCATTTTACTGCGCATCCGCGGACGGGTCGCTGCCGCCGTTCGTGGTGCAGCTGACGACGCTGAAGGACTCGTACATGATCTGGGCGGGTGTAACGGATGCCAGTGCACAGGTCGACAATGGAGCCCAGGCCATTGCCCAGGGTCGGCTGGGGAGCGACTGGGCAGTCGCAATGCCCACTGTGAGTGCCGATGAGCAAGGCGCATAGTGTATAATGTCTTTTTGTAGCTGGCAGCAGGAACTGTGCTCCTGCAGAATGCGGGATCGGACGTGGCACTTGCGATGGCGAACCGATTGGGTGCGCGGCCTGAGACCGTTCTAGGGATTACTAGAGCTGACTGAGACTGTGCACAGCGAGGCGATATGGCAAGCAGATATTCCTGAGCGTAGACCTGCCTCCAGCGTTTACGGGCGCGAGTGGGCTAGGGTTAGCGGTTGAGCGCGAGTTGAATGCACTGCTGAAGAGCCGGAAGTAGTTAGCTGGTCGAGCCTGTACTTAGAGTCCGCCCAGTCCGTAACCCGCTGGCCGCCGTCTGGATCGATGGCGGACGCCCCGATAACCTACCTGGGCCCTGCGCACGACGATGCGTTCGAGCTGCCGCGCTGGCAGGACGGCTCGGCCGCGCAGTACAACATGTACGATTACGCCGCCTCGCCGTCGTCCGTCGCCCGCCAACCACAACAGCCGCTGGGCCCGCCGCCGCAGGCCCGCAGCTACCACGGCCACCAGGGCCAGGAGCTCGATGCCGCCGCCCAGTCGCTGTCGCGCACCCAGTCGCTCGGCGCCGTCCCGCTGCGCGCCCACCGCGCCCACGACGACGTCGAAAAGGCCTACCACCCCCACCAGCCGGCCCACACGCTCGCCAGCACCTTCTACCCGCCCTCGGTCGCCTACGCCGGCCCCCAGCAGCAGCAGCAGCCCGCGCAGAGCCAGCAGCAACAGCAGCCGCAGCCGCCCGACGCCCAGCCGTACTTCAGCTCGCCGCCCAGGCTCCACCAGTACGCGGCCCAGCTGCCGCCCAGCCAGCAGCCGTCGGCGCCCTCGACGCCCGCCATCTACGCCGCGTACGGCCCCGCCCAGCCGGCTCCCAGTCCCGGCCTGGGCCATCTCGACATCAAGCAGGAGCCGCTCAGCGCCCCGCCGTCGCCATATCAGCCCATGGCGGGCGTCGAGCCGCCGCGGCCGCGACGCTCCCCGGGCTTCAAGCGGGTTAGAGACCCCCGCGATCTGCGCCCCTACGTCTCCCAGCAGCCGCAGGGACGGAGACTAGACCCCCACGGCACGGGCACTTTCCTCAGCGTGAGCAGTTTTTACCTTGTGCCAGCCTGCAGTTTCTCTGAATACCGTTTCTCTGCAGCCGCTGCGCGCGCTCACGACGCACATCACGACGACGTACCACATCTGCAACCCCCAGTTCCGCTACGAGACCTCGCACAACCCCCGGCGCGTGCTCACGAAGCCGTCCAAGCCGTGCCACAACGACGGGTACGACAACGAGGACTGGGACTACATCCTCTACGTCAACGACTGGCTCGGTGGCGACAACGACCACGAGAGGTGCGCGCGCGCGGCACGTGTCGGGCGCTAAGCTAATTCTGCCCGCCAGTCGCTACCTCATTCTCGACGTCCTCGGCCAGGGCACGTTCGGCCAGGTCGTCAAGTGCCAGAACATCAAGACGCACGAGATCGTCGCCGTCAAGGTCGTCAAAAACAAGCCCGCGTACTACAACCAGTCGATGATGGAGGTCACGATTCTCGACATGGTGCGGGCGTCGTTCAAACATGCGTTCGTGGCTAACGAATCTTTAGCTGAACAAGCAATTGGATCCCAACGACGAGCACCACATCCTGCGCATGCTGGACCACTTCGTGCACAAGGGCCATTTGTGCTTGGTCTTCGAGCTGTTGTCGTCCAACTTGTACGAGCTGATCAAGCAAAACTCGTTCCAAGGCCTCTCGACGCAGCTCGTCAAGGTGTTCACGGCGCAGCTGCTGGACGCGATGTGTGTGCTCAAGGACGCGCGGCTTATTCATTGCGACCTCAAGCCCGAAAACATCCTGCTTCGATCGTGCGTCAGCCTCGTTCTTATTCTTGGCGCGCTGCTGACAACGACGCAGACTGCAATCGCCGCAGATAAAGGTCATTGATTTCGGGTCGGCGTGCCACGAGCGGCAGACGGTGTACACGTACATCCAGTCGCGCTTTTACCGGTCGCCGGAGGTCCTGCTCGGGTGCCCGTACAACTGCGCGATCGACATGTGGTCGCTTGGGTGCATTGCTGTGGAGCTCTTCCTCGGCCTGCCGCTGTTCCCCGGCACGTCCGAGTACAACCAGGTCTCGCGCATCGTGGAGATGCTCGGCAACCCGCCAAACTACATGATTGAACGCGGCAAGCAGGCAGCCAACTTCTTCGAGGCTGCGGGCGTCGACGACCAGGGCCGGAGCGTGTTCCGTCTCAAGAGCATAGAACAGTACAGCCGCGAGCATAATACGCAGGAGCAGGTCGGCAAGAAGTACTTCCAGTTCACGCACTTCCCCGACATCATCAAGAATGCGCCCATGCCCCCTTCGCGCTCGTCGACTCGGAGACAGGAAGAGCTCGATAAGGGTATGTGCGTATATTGTGGCGCAGCACGTGAACTGACCGCTCGTCAGAAATGAACAATAGGATGGCTTTCATAGATTTTTGTCAGGGACTTCTCAACCTCGATCCGCTCAAGCGGTGGACGGCTCACCAGGCCAAGATGCACCCGTTTATAACGGGTGAAAAGTTTGTCAAACCATTCCAGGTGCGTTTTTCCCGCGCATCGTGTATGCGCACTGCTGACCGTGATGCTTTGCAGCAACAACTGATGGACCAGGCAGCCATGTCGATGTCGCCGCCGCTGCAACAGGGCGTCATGGCCAGTCCAGCGCCGAACAAACACATATACGGCGGGCTGGTGCCGATGAACCAGAAGCAGGGCACGCGGGCATACCAGGACGCAGCGACTTATAACCAGCATTTAGCGCAGCACCAGACGTATACCGCACAGCAGGCGCAGGCAGCACAGGCATCATCGGCATATCGCAACCCATACGTGACGCCGCAGGATTACCAGCAGCAGTCGCAACAGCAATCGCAGCAGCAGACCCCGCAGACTGCCCAGCAACAACTGTCATCGCAGAATACTCAATATTCAGCCTCGATGCAGCCTCCGCCTAACACGGCTGCGCGTTCCCTCGCGCAGCAGAGCTCGAATGGCAATCTGCGTGGCTCGTACTCGCAGCAGGCTCCTGCCGTGGCGAGCAACCCTGCTCCACCGCCCAACACATACTATCCGCCTATGCGGAATCGGGCCAACACTCTTGGCACTGGAAGCGCGACGATGGCTGCTGCGCAACAACAACAACAGCAGCAGCAGCAGCAGCAGCAGCTGGGCCCGGCGCCCATGGGCGCCCAGAACCAGATGGACGTCGTGCCGCCCGCGCTGGCGCGGCTGTCGCAGATGGGCGCGCTCGAGATTCCCGGAGGCGGCGGGCGCAACGCGCTGACGCCTGTAATGAACCGCGACGACGCGATTCGCGAGTGGGAACGGCGTGGCGGCGCAGGGGCCAAGCAGACGGCCTACCCGCCGACGCTCGAGTTTCTCTCGCAGCAGGCGGAGATGCAGCCCGCGTCGTGGGGCGTGCACCATGCATCCCAGCGTTCCTACGCGCCCACTCAGCCGAGCGGCCTGCACTACCAAGCGCAGGGCGCCCAGGCGAGCCAGGCCGACCGCGACGCTGTCATGGGAAGCGTGCGCGCTGCTGCCGGCCTCGGTGTTGGCGTGCCGGGTGTTGCGCCTCCCGCAGCAGCGTATGGTTCGGCATCGCGATACGACCCTGGCCCGCAGACGCTGTACGTGCCGAACCAGGGGCAATACTCGACCGGCGTGCCCGCGTCGCCCGCGCGTGCAGCGCAGACGCAGCAGCAAGCACAGCAGGTGTATTACTCCCCACCAACCAATACCCAGCAACAGCAGCGGAATCCATTCCAGCCGCAGCAGCCGGGCGGGCAGATGTCGCCCACGATGGGCGGCAACGGCAGCAAACGGTCCAGCCAGATGGATTGGCCGCCGCGGTGAGCCCGGCAGCAGCAGCGCGTGTGTATACAAACGTCGGACGTTCGCTAGCTGGCTGCGCTGTATCCTTGTCCTCTCCATAGTCACGACCCCATATCGCCCGCCATCCACCATCCTTCCCGCAAGTGTCTCTGTGTGTACGCTTACGCTCTCCCGCTCTCTCTTCAAGTCTCTTGACCCCTCCGTGTACATCCAATCCTCAGCCCCGCCCTCTACGAAGCTCCTTAGCAACGCCGATTCTGTTTGCCTGCTCACGTTGTCCTTGAAGCGCCCGCGCGAATTTGTCCCCTTGCCTTTCTTACGCCAGACGCATGTACATATCCGATTCTACATATTCTCGCATAGGCCTCAATTTTTTTTTCTCCATAGAATTTGTTCAGCGTTCTGAAAATGAGTGTTGGTACAGATGTAATACACGAATGGTGAGTAGACGATACACGAAAGAGATCTAAGAGGCGTTGAACGTTCAAAGATCGAAGCGTCGTATTTGCACCTCGTTCCCAATGCGACTGAGGATGCGACGTTCGTCGAACGCTATGGTGGCATTTGGACGCGACGCGGCACCGCTAGGCGATACAAACGGCTCGATATGGTCGTCAGGTGGGCCGTCCACCTCGACGCCCACTCCAGTTTCAAGATCCCATGCCCAGACTTCGCCGCGCGCGCCCAAGCTGACGCACCGGCCGTCCGCCACCGCCAGAGCCGCGACGACGCTACGGTGCCCAAAGAGGTTGCGCACGAAAACCAAGCGGGCACCCTTGGCGGATAGTCGGTACACCTGCAGCGCAGCGCCATCCTGCTCGCCGGCCAGGACGACAAACCGGCCGTCGGTCTCCGTCGCGACGACGCGCGCGACCTTGCGCGCCCACTGCTCGCGTTCTAGCGCCATGAGCTGACGCGCGCGTTGCAGCTCGGCGTTGTCTGCCTCTGCGTAACCCACACATGGCGGATGAGCAGGAGCGGGAATGCTGTCGACATCTTCGGCTTCGTTTGTTGAAACCGTGGCGGCAGCGGGGGCGCTTGTGCGCCGGGCGCTGCGCGGGGAGGTGGTGCGTGTGCCGGGAATAGCAGGTGATGAGGGTGCGCGCGAGCTGGACGCCTTGGAGCTCTGCGAGTGATCGATAGAGCACGATGCGCCGCTGCGATGGATCGTCATGTCCGTTACACCCACGCTCCAATGTGCAGGAAAGATGGCGACAGCGTAGGATAGGACGACCTTGTAGGCGAGCTGCTCTGAGCGGCCGGATCCCACAGGCCGGGCCGATAGCACCATGGAGGACGGTGGAAAGGATGTGAACGACTTCAACGAATGAAGACGTGTTATGGCGGGACGCGCTCGTTCAGAACTCTCGTCCACACTATATACGGAAAGCGTAAAGTTGTCGGAGAGGCTGATGAGTACGGGATGGTGATACGCCGCATGGCTCACGACGTCGACGGGCGACACAGGCTGCGGTTGAGCATAGGATGCGAACTCCTCGTATGTCGTGGGATCAGAAGTTGGGATGCTGAAGACGGAGCATGTGCCGTTGCTATAGAAAGCAGCAAGACGCAGCACGCGCTCATCTGCATCTGGACCCACACGGCTACGTCCTTGGTCAACAGACAACGCTGTGATATGTGCTGTTTCCGCCGAAGTGCGAGACGAATGAACGCGACAGATTATTGTAGACGTGTCACTCCCGCTATAGATGAGTATGGACGGGTTGACCGCGGGTCGAGAGGACGCGATTATTGTCAGCCCGTCTGTCAGTATAATGTGCGCTCTTTCAGCGCAGGTCTCCGGCGGGAGGGTGTCAGTCGAGCCTGAATTAGACCAGTGCTCGTCAAGTGGCAGAGTATCGACAACGCATCGACCTTTAGATGGTATAAGCACTGATAATATGACAATTTCCAGTGAACGAGACTTACCGCTTTGCCAATTAGAGCTGACCCGAAACATCCACCGCCAGTCCTTGCCATCCCTCGTCCGGCTTAAACGCTGGGGAGGGACAGTTCGCTCCATATCAGACGAGGAGACCGCATCGCTGAATGCGCCTGCAGAGCGAGACAGGCCGCGTGCGCCGCGCAAGCGCTCCCGGCCATGTGCGCGCATGAAGAGCCCCTTCCAGAGCTGATATGGCCAACCGTCCGTTCAACTATCCGTTGCAAATGCGCTGTAACGAATCGTATGTACCTGTTGGTCTTGCGCCAGCCGCGCCCAGTTCTTGTTGACTTGCTGGGCAGAACAGAGGTCGCGCGCTGATAACCACGAGAATATGAGCAGAATCAGCTCGTCGTAGAGCGAGACGTCGAAGCCAAACAGCTTCTCGCGCGCTGCTGGCCGCAAGGGATTCACAGCCGCAACAGTGGGCCGTGGTTCAGAAGGCGACATTCTGCTGAGCGGCATGCGACAAGTTACGAGAGCAGACCCGCGGAGTTGAAAACCACTTGTACAACTGGACCATATCCGATTATTACGGTACCTAACGCCGTTGTCCTCATAGTACAAAGAAGATGGACACTAATCCATGCAAGAAGTTAAGAATATATCACACGTACAACAGGTATTAGCAGGTCTAAATACTAGGACCATTCCTCCAATCCGGACCGAGCTTCTCTGCGATTATCCTGTCTGTGCTATCCCAGAGCTCTTTACCAAGCTTCTCATCCAGTGCTTGTCCCACAACCGAAGTCGGAGTTGGCTTTTTGTCGATTGGCAGCAAGTATGCGCCTTTGTATACTTCAGGTTTCGCTTTGACTTCCGGCGCGCTTGCAGCGAAGACGCTGGTCATGCACCCGGTTTCCGGCGAGTCAAACGTCAGCCAGAGGACGAAGCGAATGATTGGTCGTATGTAAAATGGCAGCGTCATCACGCGGCGGTATGCACCCTCTGAAAGCGGAGTGAGCGATACTGAATGGCCTGGTGGAGAACATGCATTTTACCTGAATAAACGGAACCTGGATCGACGAGGACTGTGGTAATATTTGCGCCTTCAGCATCTAGTTGCTTTGCCAAGTCCCGCGTCCACAGGGTCTGGGCCAGTTTGGCGGCACCTAGTAGTCACCATGCATCAGCCGCTTGAACACAGACATGGGCGCCATGAAGTTGCTCACAATACCGCATCATTTGTCCATGTGTCGAGTTTCCACCGTATTCCTCGTTGAACTGGCGCAGCGTCTCGAACCGCTGAGTTTTCATCCAACGATGCCCGTGCGAACCCACCTGTAACAGCCAGGTCAGTAACCCGATTGACAGAATGGCAGACTGAGACGCACGGTGACAATGCGGACGTCAGAATCCGGCGCGGCTGCCGTCCGCTTCAACAGCGGGAGGAGACAGTTCGTCAGGACGACGTGGCCGAAGTAGCTGCGCATTATAAATAAGCGCTAAAGCATTCGCTGCCAGTGCCAAATGAACACGCACGCAACGCTCATCGTGTCTACTATTCCGTCTCGCCCGATTTCGTATTCCTTGGACAGTCTGACGACGTCTTGTCATTCGCTGCACACTTGCGATGGTGCCGAGTACGCACAATGCCGCATTATTCACTGAACCGCATGAGCATTGCAGCTCTGAAGCAGCCAATAAACGCACCAAGGATGTCCAGGCGGTCCTCTCGCTGTAAGAACGAGGCTGCGGCCTGCTGGGCGGTGCGCATGGTGCCCAAGTCGAGCGGGAAAAAGACAACGTCGAGTCCTTCGCGTTCAAGCGCGGCCACGTGCGCACGGCCATCGACCTCGTTGATGTCGGCGAGGTAGACGCGGGCGCCCATGCGCGCCAACGAGCGGAATGTGCGCAGCCCGACGCCAGACGCGCCGCCCGTCACGAATGCGACCTTGCCGGACAAATTTGGCTAGGCGTACGTGCTTAGAGATGACGTTCGGAAAGATATGCACGCGCACCTTGGTATTCGCGGCCATTGGGAAGTTCGCGCTCTTCAGAAATCCAGAACCTGAACGGGACGCGATGATGAGCGTCTATGCAAGAAGAGCGCAAGTCGCCGGTTGGTGCCGGTGTGCTGCTGAAAGACCGTGAATGTAGCACAAATGTATCACCCCTTCTTTAGTGTAAAAAAATTGTCGTACTTCAGCGCAGGCCGCGTGCTGCTCAAAGTTTCTTTCTTCCGCGGGCCACCATCGCACAGCGGTTGAGAACACACTTTCTCCGAGACAATACCAAGATCGTTGTGTGGTCAATTTTGGGCCTCAGGCATGCAGTGCTGCAGAACGCGCGTTGACCGCGGCAAGCTGAGACAACGTTTTCTACACCAGCTGCGACGTCGTCATGTGGAACCCAATCCGCGCCAGTGATTGGCCGGTGTTTGCGAGAAATGGCCGGTGTGATTCGCGATGTGGATCCGCGCCGGTCATTAGCCGGTGTACAAGAGAAATTGCCGGTGTGATGTGGGTGTGCTTCGGTCGAGATCTAGCCGGAGTTCCGTGGAAGACGGACGCGTTGTACCTATGTCAGTAGACGTAGGATCAACGAGTGACAATGTCTTGAGGAACAATTCATGGCTAATACAATTATCAGGGGAAGCTCACGGCTGCGGACGCTGTTCAGCGTCGGTGTCCTCAGCTGTAGAAAGGCACGTTTGCCCAAGCAAAGGCATGCTACAAGGTGAACTACGATACAGTGACTAGACCTAAATACAAGCTTATAATGCTGGTAACCACTGCGAAACCGATACATATAATAGGACTGAGATCAAGAGCAAGGAGAGCGAGTTATGACAGCAATGACGATCTAGCGCAGAGATGAAGAAAGGAACGTTGCAGATGCTGATGGAGATGCAGATGTGGAGGATGAAGATGATGTGGAAAGCAAATGAAACTAGCAGCAATTGTATGCGCGTAAAGACTGTGGGAGACTGATCAATGGAGAGACTCGGCCTGCGAAAAAGCCATGGAACTGTAGTACGCGCTGAACTCATGGTCACCGCGCTTTATGGCGCATGAGATGTACGTGTGACGCCCAAAGGGTGTCTCGAGAGGTAGGTGCGCGCTAGAGACGACAGTATCAGCGTGGTCCGAAGGAAGTTGCGAACTGAATTTCACGTACAATGCGGACTGCGAGTCCTCCCCGAAAATGCGGAAGCCCTTCTCGTTGCCAGAGCTGAGGTAGAACTGAGCGAGTGTGCGGCTGATCATCTCATCGCTCTCGCAGTAATGACGGACGGGAATGTAGACCTTAGGGGCAGGAAGCGTCGCGCCCTGACGCAGGTCGTAGTACATGCAGAGCGCGGCCGTGCTCGCGTCGCCATTATGGAGTGCGGGGATGCAGCGCGCTTCCTGCTCCTCGCGCGACAGGTTGCGGTCTTCACACGGGAAGAGACGAATCCAGAGTTCCCACAGCTGCGCGAGCGCGTCGTCGATCGCGCTGCTCTGCAGGCGGCCGTTGAGAGTGAAGTAGCTGCGCAGGTCGCGGAAGGACATCTCTGAGCGAGAAGCGCGCACATAGACCTTCAGCCTGTTCTTGGATGCGGGTAGCAAATCGATGGCGGTAATGGCAAATTCGGGGGTGACAGAACGTTCGGCGGCGAAGTCGATGAGGGCTTTCCATGGTGTTGAAAGACCCAGCCTTTCGCACGACTCGCCAATAAGTGACTCAGTGGACTTGCCTGTGGCGGCAGAAAGTAGACGTGGGATAAAGTAAGCTTTGAGTGATGGGCGACCGCAGCGCCCAATGTCGTATCCTTAAGTAGCTGATGAGTAAAGTAGAGCTCTCCAAAGCATGAGGACTGACCAATGAAATATTGGCTCTTGTGTTCGAGTTTGTGTTGGCTCGCGAGTGCATGCCAGTCGGAGTCGATGGTAAGAGTTTCCTTGCAAATATCGAACCAGCCCATGTCGACGTTGGAGACGCTGCCGTCAGCGACCATGCCCTCGATCAGCGCACGCGGATTCCTGGCGGGGACGCCACCTCCGGGGACTGTTTCAACGGGCTCGATCGCGAAGCGGACAACGGTCGCGCCACTGCGGTCGACAACAAGGCTGAACTCGATGGGACTGCCATCGTCACACATGAACGAAAAGGGCGGCGCGTCCGTGGAATATTCCGCGGGCTGCGGCCCAAGGTGCGGGAGAACATGCTTCTTGAGCACGCCTTCCGCACGATTCCTCGCCTCGGTTGAGTACTCGCCGGCCTCCATCAAGGAGAGGAGAGGAGTCACGACTGTACGGGACCAAAAAGCGTTAGATGAGGTGTTCATGAGTGCGGGCAGTCGAGAATGAGAGTGACTTGGGCAGTTGGGAAAGAGTACAAGATAATGAGAGAAGATGAGATGGGAATCATTTGGGAGACCTGGCGCACTTTTTATTAGACAGGCGGGCGTCGTGGTTGTTTTGGACCTCGCTTCAGTAGCTGTCAAAACCACTCTACCAAGCAACGTGGTCGTGAACCGTGAGAATGAACCGTGGTGATTGTCGATGCAACGCCGGCTGTGTCAGTTGTGCCTGTTCCTTATCGAATCATTGAGCTATGCCTAGTCTCTGGGAGAACGAAGTGCAGTCACCATACGAGTCAGTTCAGTCGGTTGGGCTGCATGGGATTTTTCAGCGAAGCAGTGGAGGGTATGCGCGGCGCCGCGGCGGTGCCACGTGCACCATAATCCTTCTACGCCTGCGAAAACCGGCACCGCTCTACCACGCTCCGATTCCAAGCAGGATATGCTGTGTTGGAGGCAACTGCGGGGGCGATTTTCAGGCAATTGTCAGGACGTTAACCCGTCAACCACCCAATGTGCGATTTAGCGAGCTCGCGCGTCGGTTGACACCTCGATGTGGACATGGAAACTTGTGATCCTAGGACACTTGAAGCATGGAACTTGAGCCAGTTCTCGAATGACCAGCCGAATGGCCTGCAGACATGCATGTGGCCCGAAGCAGCGAACTCGCGAGAGAAAACAAGCATGGTCCAGAGAGCTGGGATGGCTATGCCACCAGTCCCCAGAGGCGAGCCAGGAGATGTCATCCTTGCAGAAATGGAGGTACGAGGACGTGGACAAAGACGAGGACGATGGATATAACCTATGCGTTTTGTCGTCTGCATTGTCGACGTCTGCATTGTTCCACCGTGCAAGGATGAGCTCGGCCTGACTTCAACACCAAGCTCGTCGTAACGTATCGACTTCCAATGGCCATATTGGCGCGCAGTACCGAGGTCTAGTACGTTCCGCTGGTCGTTGGTGAATCGAAAGCATCTGTCGGAGCACGGGAGTCGGTCGGCGGCTCGGAAAATTTTCCTCGTTCGCTGACAACTTGAAGCTTCAAGCTAGTGACCCGTGACTCCCGTCAGATGCTTCAATGAGGCTTTCGACCAGGAGCGCCCAGGTGCACCATGTTACGACCTTTTGAACAGGTACGATTTCAAGCGTTCGCGTCTTATAGTTCGACTCATGCTTCAAATTTATATGCCGGCGGCAGCGTAGCTCAGAGCAAGCACAAGCTGGAGGGGGTGTGGGTGTCTGCTTTTGGTCTGCTTGACCATATTGTGGGTCCAGGTGAAAGACGGGCAAGGCTGCGGGCAAGGAAACAAGACTGAAGAAGACTGCTCCGTAGTCTGAGCACGTTCCGTCGACTCGCAGCAAGCGTGTGAAACCTGTCAACGTGCTAGCAGAAATGTACTGTACAAAATTTCGATTTGTTCATGTGGACTGCGTCTGTGTACGTTGCGTAGTGGCTCGGAGATGGCGTGGTGTGTAGAAAGGGTAGGGTGTTCGTTTCGCGGGGACTTGCCAATACCCCTCGTCCCAGTGAGCAATTACATAATCTTGGGCGAGTTCTGCGATTGTAGGCCGCAGCTTCGGATCGTCGTTGAGACAGGCGACGATGAGGTCGCGACAGTCGTCCCAGCCGGTCATAGACCATTCGGCGGAGGGCCCTTTGGCGTAAGAGTTGTGCAAGATATCTCGCACGTGCTGGTCGTGAAAACGGTGCCTGGCACCTTGCTTCTGGCAGAGCTCGAGAAGGATGCCGCCGAGCATGTAGACCTCGGCGGCTGCGAGGTGATGCCCTTGATATGAGGACCCACATAGCATTTCTACCGGTGTGGCATAAGACCTTGTGCGGCTAGGAGGAGATCTCTGAATACGAGCTTACCGGGCGGCCATGCCTCCACTGTTCCAACGAGCTCACTGCGCCATTCGTCCGGGCGGGCTGTAGTCGCGAGGCCAAAGTCGACTAATTTGACCTAGCCAAACGTCAGCATTAGGGACTGGAATGAAACTATCTTAGGGAACCAGGCTCACCTGAAGACTGCCGTTTATGAGGACGTTTTCAGTCTTGAGGTCGCGATGGACGATGTTGTGCTGCGCTAGATGATGCACGGCCTTGACGATTTGACTCGCAATTTTCTGGAAGTCGCGCTGGGAGAGTGTGGGGCGGGTCTTATCGTTGAGATAGCTGAAAAGATCTGAAGGCTGTATGAAACGATCCTCGGTGCGCCTCCAGGACCCATCGTCCAGCGAATGCCAGTTCGGACCGAACGGTTCCAATACCTGACAGAATAGACAGTCAGCGCAGACCGAGAGTAGTATACGATTGCATACCATAAACGCGTGCTTCTTGCCGTGATACCACTCGAAAGCGCGAATGACGTTGGGGTGGGTTGGCAACTTGCGCAGCAGCTGGTACTCCTCGGGCGGGACGACGTCTCCATTCTCATCACGTGGCAGCTTGCCGTCGGGCCAGGGAACTCTCTTCACCACATAGTCGGTCCCGGTGTTCTTGTCCACGATCACGACCACGAGGCCGAAAGTACCGCTACCGACGACAAGGAACTCCCTGTACCGCTCGAGAATGGTCTTCATGTCGCCGCCTTTGGGCAACGCTGTCGCAATCTGAGCTTGAGCAGTTCTGGAGTATCCAGATGACGTGGCTTTGGACGCGTTGGTCGACGATGCCTCGTCGACCGAGGGCACGATCGCGGCGTCGAGCGCGCACTGAGTGGTGGGCCCCTTTGCACTGCAGCCGTTGTTGTCTCCATCCTTAGTATCGGTGCCAACGCGGGCCCTAGTTCTTGAAGCAACGCGATGAGCTCGCCGCACGACGTAAGAAAATAGGTGAACGTACGGGCTAGCAATGTGTTTATACGAGGATGTGCGCGAACCCGGCCGTTTCAGGGGGGAGTTGGTGAGGTCCTGCAGTGGCATTCCAGCGCGAGTATGTTGAAGTGTACGCCCGGGAGACGGCTTTTGTGGAGGAAACAGGAAGAGAACTGGAAGAAGAAGGGATAGCCGAAGCGCGTTTTGAGCTCAGCACCTCGTTCCGCGTGGTACGTGGTGCAGGTCGCCTTTGATCGTGCGGCACAGACACTGACGTAAAACCATAGAACAATAGCGAAGCAAAGCCGGCGCGTGGCGCGCGGCCGAGGGCAAGTTGCGCACGACAACAAACAAGAAGGAATGCGGAGTGCGAACCTCCGCGGAACTTTGAAGCGAATCAGAAATTTGAAAATGTACACAAGCCATTTGCATACCGACGATTACAACTCCTAGACTACGCTACCGAGTAAATAACAGTGATGGGCTTGCGGGCCAAAATAGCATCGTCCATCTTCCTTTCAAGTGGGAAGCCCTGGATGTCGATGCAGAGTGTGCGTGGGGCTGTGATGTCGATAGAGCTCATCAGACGAGTCAAAGCCTCCAGGGATATCACCCCTCCACCTACAGCCCCACTGGACTTTAAGACAAGCCGTTTCAATGCTGGAAGTGTCGATGTCAAATCTGGGAGAGTAAACTCCGCGAGAGCAAGGCCCAGTCTGGTGTCGCATGGGAACCTAACAGCGATGTGCTGAAGCACAGGTGCGACGGATATGCTGCGGAGTAACGGAGCTCGCAGACAGAAGGTAGTACGAGCGCTGGTTTGAAGTATGGTGCTGTGAAACCGCACACGTCTAGGAGTCCCAGTGCCGGGAGGTCCTTCGTGTTCCAGAGGAATCTTGACAATGGCGGCCGACTAACTGCTCGAAGACCGACGACTTGGAGCTTTCGCAGAGCAGGGAACGCCGTGAATACCCCGAGGAAGTCTGAAACATCCAAGCAGCGCCGCCGAGGGGAAGCATCGTCGACCTTGATTCTGATTGAGGAGAGCTGGCGATGTCGCGTGTTGACCGTAAGTGCTAGCTGTTGGAGCGCCTGAGTCCGCAACTGTGCTGAAAGCTATTTCCACAGAGAGCTGGAGCGGACCGCATCGTTCGACGAGATGGTCGACCTGTTCGATGGTGTCTAACTCCAACGTAGACCACAGCGTCGGCTTTTTCAAAGCAAGCGCCCGCCACCCGCGAGCAGACGTGGGTTGCTCTGATCTTGTCAGCAAGCTTCAGCTTGCGCCAGATCATGCACCACAATTCGTCTAGCAACAACGGCAAAAGCTTGCTCTGAATACGCGTGCTGGTGGCCAGGATCGGTGCGAGCGCCAGATAGTCATGGTTCGCCATTGCAGTGACGGTAAGGTAGCGTAGTCACGGTAGCACCGTAATAGCCCAGCACGAAGAACCGGTCACGGTCGGAACCGCTTTCCCGACAGGCCACAGCGATAGAATTTCGTCTTTCACCATGGCCTATGGAACGCCAATATCTTTCTTCAATCATGGACTCTCAAGCTACCGAATCTAGAATATCAAACAAAATGGGATGAGTCGCCGCGGCAAGAATTGCACATGGCGCAAATTGCCACAATCGACATTCAGACCCAACCTGATTCCTTCTCTCAGATGATATCGGTTTCCTCAAGGCAGGAAATGGAGAATGAAATATATTCAGTGGTCTTGGTTCAGTGCGCTGTACAGTGCGGAAGCAAACTCTCTTAGTTCCGGTTACTTCGCTCTCCGTCCTCAACCTCGCCCGCTCGCATTTACGCGCCTCAAGACCCCGGCCGCCCCTTCCCTCCCAAAAACAATAAAGACACGATGGCCGCGCTGACGCTCCCCGCCGACGTTCCCCGCCCGCCTGCCGACGCGCCTGAGGGCTCTGCGAAGCTCTTTGGCAAGTGGGAGTCTGCCGAGTGCGTGTGCCAGCAGTGTGCTATCCGTTGTGCTGACGGGCACCCAGCGTCGAGGTCAAGGACATTTCTCTGGCCGACTACATCCAGGTCCGGCACGCGGTCTACCTGCCGCACACTGCGGGGCGCTATGCCAAGAAGCAGTTCAAGAAGGCGCAAATGCCCATTGTCGAGCGCCTGGTCGACTCCCTCATGATGAAGGGCCGCAACAACGGCAAGAAGCTGCTCGCCGTCCGCATCGTCGCCCACGCATTTGAGATTATCCACTTGCTCACGGACCAGAACCCGGTCCAGGCGAGTTGGCTGCTGCAACTGTAACTCGTATCCGAAGCTTACTGGGCTCCAGGTTCTCGTCGACGCCATTGTCAACACCGGCCCGCGCGAGGACAGCACGCGTATCGGCTCCCAGGGTACCGTCCGTCGCCAGGCCGTCGATGTGTCGCCGTTGCGCCGCGTCAACCAGGCCATTGCCCTCCTCACCATCGGCGCGCGCGAGTCGGCGTTCCGCAACGTCAAGTCGATCGCCGAGTGCCTCGCGGACGAGCTTATCAACGCCGCCAAGGGCTCGTCCAACTCGTATGCCATCAAGAAGAAGGACGAGCTCGAGCGTGTGGCCAAGTCCAACCGTTAAAGCAGCGGTGGCTGGTGGGATCGGGGGATGCACGCATGTCTTCTATGTCGGCCCATGCACTTTATTTTGTCCTTACCACGGGTTGGGGCTCACAAAAACAGAGCATTCTTCCTATGCGTTCCGTCGTGATACGTGTTCAAGATTGAAGCATTTTTTGTGTTCTTGGGCTTTGGCTATTTTGGCCATAGCGCGTACCGGATTCTGCCGCTTATATACTCTGCCTTTCGCCCTCGCCACCGACGCGTGGATATGGTGACCGTCGCCCAGGACGCGCCCATACGCGCCCCGGCGGCATACCAGAAGAAGGCGGGACTGCTTGAGCTCTCTGCGACCCATGTACAATGGACCCCTCAGGGCGCTTCGATTCCCACTCTCAAAATCCCGCTGTCAGAACTGGGCTGTACGCTGCTGCGCGCGTTCTGCTCGACGATGTCTTAGCTCTTTCCAGCGCTGTTCTGCAGTAAAGAGGGCGCAGCGCAGGCTCGCCTGAAGCTGGGCATGCTCGGCGCGGGGAACGACCAGGGCCATTACTTCACGTTCAGCTCACCACAACCGCGCGCGGCGCAGGAACGGGACGAGTTCAAGAACAGGCTCAGCGGGATCATCTCGCGCAACCGTAACACGCCGCCCGCGCAGTCGCCCTCGCCTCACAAGCCCGCCGGTGCTGTCGCCACCAGCAGCTCCCCTGCGCCACAATTGTCGCCAGCGGACTACGCGCTCCGGAAGACCGTCGTACTCAAGCACCCAGAGCTCGCGCAGCTGCACCGTGCGCTCGTCGTCAGTGGGCAGATTTCCGAAAACGAATTCTGGGAAGGGCGCGAGGTGAGCTCGTTGCCACCATGTTTAGGCTCTCAACATACATGCTCTGCTGTTCATCCGTATATTCAAGTGTTCTAATGCCAAAATTCTTTAGCACCTGCTGCTGGCTGAAGCACGCTCGGCGGCCCAGAAGCGCGGCAAGGCGGGCCCGCTGCTTGAGATACGACCGTCGGCGGAGAGCGACGGCAAGATCAAGATCACACCCCAACGCATACTCGACATATTCGACGCGTTCCCCGTGGTCAAGCGGGCGCATGCAGAGAACGTCCCTTCTAAGCTGACCGAGGAACAGTTCTGGAAACGATACCTGCTCAGCAAGCTCTTCAACTCGCACCGTGCATCCATACGCACTGCAGCCACCCAGCATGTCGTCAAGGACGACCCCATCTTCGACAAGTATCTCGAACCAGAGGACGACCAGCTTGAGCCGCGAAGGCGACATCAGGGCGGGGTGGATGTGTTTCTTGACCTGGAAGCTACGATCGAGGACCACCCCGACACGGGCAATACGGCGGATGTCACGATGCAGCCTGGCAAGCAGCGTGCTGTCCTACCGCTCATTCGACGTTTCAACGAGCACTCTGAGCGCTTACTGACTTCTGCTTTGTATGCATTCCATGTTGCTGCACCTGACAAGTTGCTGATTTTACTAGGGGCGACTTACCACCAGCAAAACGACGACGAGTGGACACGGGTGACGGGGCAAACGATGCAAGTCACATATAGCCCCATCCCTTCACACTTCACTGACGTCGCGCCCCCAGCCGTTCTCGGAAATTGACATTCCGGATCTGCATGACGAGGCGACGGCGGCGGGCATCGCGCTCGAGATGAAGGACCGCCAGCGCTACTTCGAGGCACGTTCTGGCACCAGCGCCGGGCAAGGGCAGGCCGTCGACCTACCGAGCGTCGTGCGCCAGAGCCGCGTCGATCTGCGCGACTGGGCACAGGCGCTGAGCGGGCTGCGCCTCGACGGCGGCGCTGCAGAGAGTGCACTGCAGGGCATGACCGAAACCGTATCCGCGCGGGCAGGCGGGCGCAAGTTCAAAAGTCTGTAACTTTTGTTCCTTTTTGCGAACGACGCGCTGACTCGTTTGATTTGCATGAGCAGAGGATATACCGGAGGCGCTACTGACCGAGATGACCAACACAGCGAGCGCGACGAACGAGTTCCTGCGCCAATTCTGGGCCGCAGTGTACCCGCCCGACGCTGCGCAGCTGCAGACCGTGGGGCCTGCGCCCACGCTCGTGCAACGCCGGGAGAAGGCGGGCAAGATGGCGGCGTACCTGGGCAACACACACGGCCAGGTCGACGCGCTCGCGCGTGACGCTGATGCCCGTGGTCTGGAACCCGCTAGAGTGCGCGTGGTATGTCTGCGTCTCTTTCTTCCCGTCTGATTGCATGCTAACGCTCTGCAGGCCATGCAGCCGCTCGTCGACGCCGTCGACCGAGCACTAGATTACTACTACAACTCATTTTCGAAAGTCCCTTCTGCACTGGGACCGCGAAGGTCCCTACTGCGCTAAGTGCGCATTCCACCTCACTTCAGGGTTGCGATCAATATGCATTATCACCACAAGCATCTGCAAATACAGTACACAACCAACGCCTGTCTTGTAAATAATAGTTAACTCGCTGTCGTCGCGCAGAATTTGCTGTCTCAATACACTTTGCCCAGGGTCTCTGTATGAAACGAGTGTGTGGGGTGTGGAGGGTCGAGTCCAAGAATTTGAATGTAAACGATGCGACGGACGTGACTATGTGAATGGCGCCTTTCGCACGACAACGTCTGAGCTGGACGTTGCGCACGAGTATGTTGTGACGACCACCAAGACGTGCAACGCGACAGAGTACGCGATGAATGCCGCCCGCGAGCGCCGGTTGCCGAGAATGTGACGCGTGAGCGTGAGCACGGCGCGCTCTACGGGGTTGAGCGCCTGGACGGCGCGCTGCGCCTCGCGCCCGCGGAACGCCTCGAACGGGTTCATGTGCTCCTCATACCGCGCGCGGTACTTGCTGACGTCCGCGCTGGCCTCGCGCGCGGGCAACGCGTCGAGCGTGCCGCTCGCACCCTCCTGCGCGGGCGGGCCGTCGCGGTAGCTCTGCATGTAGCGCACCTTCTCGTACAGCTTGAGGTTGTCGCTCTGCAGCGCCTTGACCTCCGCACGCAGCTCGCTCATCAGCGCCGCCTGGCGGCGCAGCTCCTCCTCGAGCTCTGCATTGCGCGCGCGGAAGCGGTCGCGCTGTGACGTCACGATCGGCAGGATGCTCGCGTCCGCGCCGTGCGCGTGCGGGCTGCTGAACGGGATCGGCGTCGCCCGGGCCTTGCCGTCCAGCACGCCGGCAAGCCCGCCCTCGGCCTCGTCCTTGTCGCCCGCCGGCGTCGGCCGGTTCAGCGTGAGCAGGTCGTTCTCGAGCTTCTCGTTCAGTGCCGTGCGGCGCTCCAGCTCGGCGCGCGAGCTCGCCAGCTCGGCTTCTGCCGCCCGGAGCGACGCCTCCAGCTCGCCGTGCATGATCTGCGCATGCACATTTAGGGGTTGTCCCGTTATGGCAATAGAATGGACATACACGGAACTTGGTGAGCTCCTCCAATATGCGCTTGTTCTTGGCCGCCAGCAGCGCCTCGAGACTCTTGCCGTGCTGCTGCGCCGCCTTGTCCGCGTTTGGGTCGGGCAAGCGCACGCCATTCGGCTCGTCGTAGCCCTCATCATCGCCCCCAGAAAACTCGACATACTGCGCGCACAAAGTCAACATAGGCATAAACGTAGGACGAGGAATGCATATAGTGCCCACCTTCATGATTTCCAACTCGCGCTTGATCTCGTCATAATCCGCATAGCGGCGCAAGCGCGCCTTCAAGTTGTCGACTTCTGAGGTCTGGAACAGCAACGGCAGGTTCGGAAACAGTCAACATAAGACCAGGTGCAGGCGCATGTGGAGCATACCTTCGCGCTCAGCTCGCGCTGCAGCTCCTCCTCGCGCTTGCACGCGGCTGCCTCGGCCGCCTGCGCAGCGTCCTTGCGCGTCTCAAGCGCTGCAACCGCGCGAGAGCGCTCAGCCTCGAGCTCGGATATCTGGGCCTGGAGTGACTTGACGCTGGCGCGATGTCAGGGTTGGCCAATGACGGGATTGACATGGTGACACGCACCGCTCAGCCGTGTCGGAGCCGCTTCGTAGGCTTTCTATTTCCGCTCGCAGGATTTCCTGCAGAAATGAACCAGAATATTGAGTGGGTTGACAGCGAGGACAGGGACACATGGTGGGCTTACGTTGCGGCGCTCGACGGCTACGACGCGTGCATTGGCGCGCTCCAGGTCTGCTGCGATCATATCCATTTCGGCGAGCTTCGCAACGACCTCCTGGTCTATGTAGTGGGGTGGTTGAGAACAATTATAAGAGCGCGAGCGTGAGTGTACGAACCTTGACGCTCAGAATGGTCGAAAAGCTTGGCCTGGGTGGACTCGTTCGACACGCGCAAGTCGCGCAGCTGGTCCTTGACGAGCGACACCTGGCGCTGGAGATCACGTTCCCTATATAAATACGTTCACAATTGTTATAGACTTCAGAGAGCAACAAATGGCATACCGGTCCTCGTAGTTGCGCAGCCGCTCGTCGTACGTGGCATTCAGCTCGTTCTCCTTCTGGGTGACCTTGTCCTTGATCATCTCCTCCATCTTCTCCTCGAGTTGCTCGGCACGCGCTTCGGCCTTCTTCTTGGCAGCTTCAAGCCCGGCCATGTCCTGCACGCGCCGCTTGAGGTCCGCGTTGTCGTCGCGCAGCCGCTGCAGCTCGCTCTGGATGACCTGCGCCTCTGCCACCTTGACTGCCTGGTCCTACAAGTGCAGTATTAGCTATAGCCCAGACAAAAATTTCAATGACACGTACAACCGCAACATCGAGCAGCGGGTACGGGTCCGGTGCCTCTGCGAGGATCTTGTAAACGTTGAGGAAGGCATTCTCGGACGTCTTGCTTCGCCGTGTCAGGCTATCTATCTCGGTCTGGTATGCTGAAATGCTGCGTGTGAGGCCGTGGACGCGTCTGAGGAGAGGGGACGAGCTGACACTTGAGCAGGCCCTTGAACGCGTCCAGCTTCTCATTCTCGGGTAGCTTCTTGAATTCTGCACACCGCACGGTTAAGAGCAAGTCTCCAGGCACAGAAATGAACGCGCCTTTTGTTTTGTCAGCAAGGGCTTTGCGACCGACGACGCTCTCCTTCTGGTTCTCGACAATTTCGATGCCTTGCGCGTCCAGCGTTTTCTGCAGCTCCGTAAGGTTTATTTCTGTGGAAATAAGTTACCAGGAGCAAGAACAACTGTACAGTTACGTACCGCGCCATGTTGCGAGTGCGTCTGAAAAGTTATGCGAGGCCATTGGGAACGAAGACAGGGCGAGAGGAGGAAGTTGCCGCGATGCCGGATGCCAACCTTGACCTCGCTTCCCCTCGAAGTAAGCACCGAGAACAGGCGCCGGTGCGCTCCCGCTGACGCTTCTGCAGCTGCTATTCCATATACACCTGTACTGTGTCTCGCCGTCGCTGCCCGTAGCGACCAAGCACTTCTATGCATCCTTCAAGCACGCCACAACGTCCCACAGGGCCGAATATCTGGCCCTGCGCCACGACCAGCCACACACCATAAGCCGCGCGCTGCTCTATCCGCTCTGCACGCCAAAGGTGCTCGATACGCTGCTGAAGACGTCCAAGCCGAGCGCCACGCTCCCACCATCGTTGCCAAAGCGATTTTTCCGCGACTTGGCCGCCCGGCGACCACCAGAGGGCTGGTCGGACGACTCGCACCCGCTACCGCTGCTCCGCGTGCTCTTCACCACCTGGCGCACACCCGCACCCGACGCCAATTCACATCACGCGCTCCAGCACGCAGTCAACGCGCGCTTCGAGCAGCTCGTCCGCTTTCTCCTGCAGCACGGCGCCGACCCTCGACGCTCCTCTGGGCGCGCTGTCAGCATTGCTATCATGCGCAAGGACCTTCCGATGGTCAGGCTGTTATGCGAGCGTCGCGATGACCCCGTCGAGACGCAGAAGTTTGTCGGCAAGGGCAAGAAGCGCCGGCTTGAGGACCGCACAGGGCCTGACCTCGACGTCGGCTTTCTCAAACTCGCCGTATCGTGCGGCGCGCGCGACATTGCGCAGTATTTCGTTGAGAAGGGCGTGGTTCCAGATGTCGAGACCCTCAAACTACTCAATGGAGCGTCGTCCCTTTTGTGAAGGCTCAGGTATCCGCAAGTCTGTATATTTTACATTGTATCTTATTCACGTGGAATTCAAGTTTGCCAGTCCAGCGGCGGGACGACTCCTACCCCTCGTGAACTGAGTGCCTCAGCAATTCTTGTGGCCCCGAATCGTGACTGCAGGTGGAGTTTTCGCGGGCCATGGTGAGCGTGTTTGATCTTAAATTTTACTCCTTTGCCTGACCTCGCGTCTTCAGTGTCGGTGATAGGGCAACTGACGCTGCATTGTGCAGGCCACAATGCTGACAGTTGGCCCGCCGTTCGTTCGACCTGTCACATTAAGCTCGCGCGTCGCAGGCTTTGCGAGTTCCCTTCACGCACTTGTCATGACGCTTTCCTCTCTTCGCCATCTGCAAGATCAGTCATCTGCGGAAAACGTGGACACACCCGCGACGATAGCGCGTCTACGCCAGAGTGTTCGTAAACTCATAGAGATTGATCGTGGGCCGCACTGGTACATTCCTTACAGCAGCTTACCGCAAATACTGTACTGATTATAATTCAGGAATCTACTTCACGCAGCCCTGGGCTCGGTCCTCTCGGAATGTGTGCAGGAGGACGTAGTCGTCAACGCGAGTAAGAAAATCGCGGCGCCTGCTTTACGTATGTCGAAAGAGTGCTGGCGCTTGACCTGGAGTCTGCTGTGCCTTTGCGACAAGATCTCCGTCACTCACGTTTGCTCGCTCTGGAGATCACTTGCACTCGACATGCCCATCTTATGGGCTACACTGGATTTCCACTCGTCGCGGAGCTCGGCACCCAGCGCGAGCACAGACGTAGCTGAGGTGCATCCATGGCCTCGCCTTCTCTTGTTCACTCGCGTACTCGACCGGAGCGGTGCATTACCGCTCCGCCTTACCATCCATCTCGACAAATCGTGGTCGGGTGGAGACTGTATTCACAATCTAGCCGCGTGCTTGATTACCCATAGCCATCGACTCGTTGCGGTGGAATTTCAGCTTGGTTTCGGCTTCGAGCGCGGGCAGTCTAACGCGATGGCCGTGCGCACGTTCCTCGAACAGATCCCACACCTCCCGGCACTTCAGTCTCTCTTCGTTCACCACCCAGCAGTCAGCCAGTTCTATCCCGAATTTCTCCCAAATCTCGTCAACTTACCCGCTCTCCAACAACTCACCGTTCCCGACTTCAGCGCGCCATCAGTCGGGCACCTCCCGTCGGTTCGACGTCTCCACTGCACCTACTCCAGCACGCCTCAGCTCATTGCATTTTTGAAGCTCTGCCCCGGTTTATGTGAACTGGACGTCACGATGGACAATACTTTCGACTCGCGCGGTGGGCCTGGAGATGGCTTGGCCGAATTGCGTCGCTTGTTGTCCCCCATCGACCGGCTGCATGTTCACAAAATCTGCGCGGCCTCAGAGGAAAAGGCGCCTGCACTATTCCACCACATCTTTGTCTCAGAGCTCATGCTGCACTATGGGCCCTATACACATTCCTTCGCCGGCTTTCGCGTCTTCGAAGACATCGCCCACCCGACAGAGGTAGAATGCCGTATCGAACGCGGGCGGACGGTGTTGAAGACGCGTGACGCCTCGCAGCTCCAGCGCGTGCGTGGCCTATCCTTCCTGCTGTACGGACCCGACTGGCACGCCGCACTCGCCGTGCAGATGTGGAGCAAGCTGTGCCCCAAGCTGCTCACCACCGTCACTGTGGACATGCACATGCTACCCGCCCTCATCACCGGACTGTCCAAGGCGTCCGCTCTGCGCCATCTCTCCATCATTCTGCCCCGTCACCTCGACTTCGAGATGAACATGCCTGCTTCTATCCCTCCCGAGAGGCGGCCGTTTGTCCCAGCTCTGCAGGTCGTCCGCTTTCAAGGGGAGCGGGAATTTGGTCTGCGTGTTGTCTCGGCGGCGACATTGACGACAATACTTCGATATCTCGACAGAGGGCAGAGTCCGCATCATCTGCACGTCCACATTGAACACTTGGACCTGCGTGGTAGCCTCGACGACGATATTTTTGTTGGCCGCGGGCTTACTGTGGTCTACCATAGACCGCATGACCTCGCCGCTACCTGATGTATATGGACATGAATTCCTTCATGCCTCATGCCCACGATCAGCGTTCCCTTGCACGCTGTACGTGGTCAGCATAAGAAACGAAACGATACGGCTTTGACAAGATACTAATAAGACTGTTGCTCTGTCGCATCACTATCAGCGCGCACGCAAGCCTCTGTTCACGTATGAGCACATGAGGGAATGCAACGACGTAAGACCGCCGCATGTCAACATGAAGAGCCCTGCACTTCTTCCACGGTAACATCCTTCGATCACTGTGTAGAGAGAGACGGACTGAGTATGTACCCTGCCAGCAACTGACCCCACTGAGAACTTACCGGGCAGACTTGGTTTCTAGTGACGCAAATGGGCCTCGTGCAAGTCCCGCTCAGGCAGAACGATTCCTCGCAGAGGCGACCACCAGAAGGGCAGACACTGAGGGAGCTGCAGTCAGACTCCGTCGTGCACGCAAGAGCCGAAGCGGCCGCGGCGTAGGTGATGAGGGCGACAGCGAGAGTACTGAGAACGCGCATGGGATGGCTGATAGTAGTATTGGTGCTTGAAGTGGTTTCGTTCCCCGGGAGCCTCACTTTTATAGCAATTAACGGAGGTAGACAGATCGCTGCTGACATGACATCGAGTCCAAGAACCGGGTACACGCTGTCCGTGGAACCCATGAGAATGATTGTGTCAATGTGGAGATACCGAGGGAACAGCGCGGAGCGAGGGATGAAGTGCATCATTTGCAGACAACAGACATCGATGTGCCTGAGCGGAAGGTCGACTGCCACTCATGCGGATACGTTGCTGAGGGTGCCAAGCAAAAAGAAAATAGTAGGATGACACCTGTCCAAAGTAATCTAGATGACTCAGAGCGCCTTCACATGATTGGGTGCATGCCATGGGCGGTGGCGGGAGTACGGGCCTACGGCTATGAACTGCCAGCCTGCAAACAAGTGGCAACACATATTACCAGGCCGGCCTGCACAGCTGCATACCTAGCGACATGCAAATCAGGCATGCGGCGGCGGCAATGCGGGAGTTGTTCAAAGGCATCGAACAACTGTTCGTTTCTACTATGGCTAAATATTTTACAAGCAGGAGAAATTGCCGTCAATAGTTATACTACAAGGGAGGCGTTAGAGGGAGCAGAGCAATCGGAGCAATTTCGAAAGCATGTGTACCACGGGCGATCACTCGTCCATACGATGTCTCTTGCGCGGGCCGTCGGGCACGTACGGTGTCGGGGGTGACGCGGTACCGGCTTGCTGTGCGTCGAAGAAGGCGGGATTGAAGTGCCCCGGCGCGCCGCCGTTGAAGCCGCCGCGCGCAGGACCCGTGGGGATGCCCGCCATGCCACCGCGACCGCCAGCGAAGCCACCGCGAGGGCCACCGCGAGGCACGAAGCCACCACGCATGCCGCCGCCACCGTTGAAGGCCATGCCCATAGGGTTCATGCCCATACCAGGCATGCCCATCCCCATCGCCGGCATGCCGCCCATTCCCATGCCCATGGCGGGCATGCCCCCCATACCACCCGCCATGCCCATGCCCATACCGCCCATGTTGCCGCCGCCGCGGAAGCCGCCGCCGCCGTGCATGCCGCCTCTGCCGCCGCGGAAGCCTCCTCCACCACCACCGCCGCCTGTGCTATCCATGAATGTGCCAATCCGCTGCTCGCGTGGCGGAGGTTCTGCAAATGCGTTCAGTACCAAACTGATGTCGCACTTGTGACATCATGCAAACCTTTTGGTAATGTGCGGAAGGGATTGCCATTCGATGAGCTGGTCGGTGTCGCCGTGACTTTGCGGCCTTGGAACTCGCTGAAGCACGGGTCAAGATGCAATGAAAGGCCACGGTAACCTTGCACATACTTGTTATCAAACCAGTTCTTCAATGCAGCAGCATTCTCGGCGCTACCGCACTCGACGTAGGCAATGCTGAAAATAGGTCAATGCAAGTCAGTCTGTAGCTCATTGAAATGGCGCAGAGCAGAATGGATTGGGTTCGCATGGTTTGAACTGGACATATTCTGCACTACACCAGGGAAGACAGAACAGCACATACCCTTTGCTCTTGCCGTTAACTTTATGTTCAGAGAACGTGATATCCTTGAGCTCAATGTTTACACCAACGGCAGCAGCTGCCTGGCGGAGGTCCTCATCGGTCGTCCACTACGTAGTAAAAGATAACAAGTTAAACATCGTCCTAGCGACAAGCATACATTGCCACAAGCGCACCCATTGCAAATCGCCGATGTACAGAGCGTCCATGTGGCCACTTCCGCCGAGCGCGTTAGCCATGACAGGCCCGCCGCCATTGTGGATGGTCGGTGTTGCGGACGCGCTGCTGTTGAACGACGGCACTGGCCGAGCGTCGCCCGGACCCGGCTTGTCGCGCTGGCCGCCGTCGCTGTCCTCGTCCTCGCGCGGCCGCTTGTCGCCCGCGACGGGCGAGTGTCCGCGTGACTGCTGGACCTCGGGTACATTTTGCTGCTGCGGTTCCGCGGAAACGGGAGTCTAGGCGGAGTTAGACGCGCGTTCTTTGCGGCACAGGTCACTGGACGCACATCGAGGCCGTAGTCGACTTCACCGTAAATATCGAAGTCCGCGTCTGCCATCCTGGTTTTGGCTATGGGTTTTTGAGCGATTCAAGGGCACGGGCTCGAGTTCAGATCTTCATGTAAAGTCAGAAACATGCATGATTGCGCAGCGAACGTGGAAAATACAGGGCTGGCGCGTTGCGCGTCTTACAGGAGTAACGAGGTACAGCAACTGCCGACGGCTTTTCAAAGCACGTTACAGCACACACAAGATGGGCACGGCGACGAGGCGGTACAGGAGCGCGCGGAGCCGTGAGCAAGGTTGGGTGCACGAGAAAGAACCGTTTCACGCTCCGCCCACGGAAAATGCCGCATTGTGCATTCTGGTCCGTCACTTTGGTTCGAAAAATGAAATGCTGACTCACTGAATTGTGGTACTGTAGTGGTAATAGGACATAAGATGTTGAGGAATACTCCCCTCAATGAATCATGCATAAAGACAAGAGATGCGCAGATGTACAGGGGGCAGATGGACAACGGGGACTGGTGATGATGTTACAGGAAGCTACCGATAGGAACTGAAGAACAGATGCCTGTCAGGAGCTCTCGGGGGAGTCCTCGATCTCGATAACTAATCCGGGACTAGCGGGAATGCGCGATAGCGGGGAACTCGTGGAAATCCTGCTGCACCGTTGGATTTCGTAAGTCGTAGGCAAGAGGCGAGCCAAAGACCGCTTCCGTATGGTGTATGAAACGGCTGCTGGAGATATCTGATTGCACTCGGCGAGTGTGAGGCGTTTGAGGCGCGGCATCGGCCAGGTGCCGCGAGCGTCCGGTTTTGCCAGCGCGCGAACGACGGTATCGCTCATGTCCGAGGCAACAATGCGGAACTCCTCTATGTAGGGGAGATGTATAAAGCACCAAAGAAAGTCCTTGGTGCGCATGTCGACGAAGTCGAAGTCGACGACGCGCAACGGCGGCGAACACCGGCGGAGCAACGAGCGCATGCCCATTCCCGTGAGCCGATCGCTATAAGGAGACTGCGTTCGAAAGATGAGCATCTGGCCTTGATATTTTGAGCGAGAATGCTCACCCTGCTATAATCTGCGGCTTCGTCGTCGCTGTCCCCAACCTCGTGATATGCGTCGTCAAAGCCGATGAAGGAGACGTTAAGCTGGAACATTCGCAGCTCTTGCAGACTGGGTGCATATATGTGGGATAGTAGATCGCGTGCAACGCATGTTTCCTTGAGCTCCATCCGTCGTAAGTTTGGCAAGGATACGATCGAGCGGCCGCTGCGGCCAATGTCCACGGGTACACCGTGCCATTCAAACATCTCCAGAGACGGACATAGCGCTAGAAAGTCCAATATCGAGGTGGCTGAGCAGGGACTGTCCCATTGCGAGTCGTCGAGCTTCAACACGACCAGGTCGCGAAGCGGCCCTGGGAAGAGTGATGCCGGAGGAATAATAGCCATGGGTAACGATGCCATCCGTTGGCCAGGACTGGTTATGATCCCTGCTGAGCTACTGCATTCGTTTAGGTGTTTCAGGCTGCCGACATTGGGAACGGGGTGGATGGCGAAGAAGATAGTTTCGACGGAGGGTGTTGCGGACAGAGATGTCCATATTTGGACCGACGCGGGCGAGTCAGTCAGTGTGAGTTCAATGTGGCAGACGCGGTGCAGCTGGGCGACTAGCGGGTAAAGCGCAGAGGCGGCGAAGACCTCGGGATTGTGCAACCGGAGATCCACATGCAATGAGCAGGCCGCCGAGTTCCGCAGCCAGAGCTCGACGATCTCGCGCTGGTGCGCCTCTGCAGTAATTCTGTCGTCGTCGATGTAGAGTATGCGCCAGAGACACGGCGTGCTGAATGCCACCTGGCGAAAGAAGCGGCAGACGTGCGCGAGCCGTACTGGCTGCACGGCGTCACCGCCCTCGAGCGCCGCGCGGTGGCTTTGGAGGAAGATTTCGCCCAGTATTTCGACGGGGATGTCGCGCACAAGAGGCAGCGCGTCGGCCATGCCGTTCTCGTCAGCGTTGCAGGCGTCCGACTCGCAGTCCATGCGCCAGCCGGAGTCCGGGTAGGCGACAAAGGGCATCTCCACGCTGTTTATGCCGCGCCGGATGCGCAGAAGAGACAGCCCGGCGTCCAGAGTCACATCGAAGCGGGCGTTTCTGGCCATTGTCGGACAGCGAGCGGCGGTGAGCTCCGGGACAAGTGACGTTCGGGCGCCCGGCTGAATCGCGCCGGTTCCGACTCGCATGTCTCAACAGTGACCACAATCTGACCACGACTGAATCTCAGAAGACATTAAATCGACGACAGCCCATCCAACCGGGTTCAAAAAAGGAGCTTCTGGTATTGAGAGTCACTCGCGGTTGTAACCTCCATCGGAGCAGCTTGTCGAAGGATTTTGCGCCACGCGCCTATGGTATCCGCGGAGATGGCACATAACCCGTGGCAGGGTTATAGATCTATACATGGCGTACCGCCGCTCCTGGCACTGCTCATACCACAGGCAAACATGCAATGACAACAGCTTTGACGTGTCGGCGGCTTCTCCTCGTCCCCTCAAGATAGCCACATAACAGGGACGCGACAGCTAGAGGCGATGAAGTCACTGTATAGAGCACCGTGTATACAAGTCGCTACCATTTTCGGACCGAGATTCAATCTGAAGAAGCTATCGATTCCTCTGCAAAAGACCCGCGGCGAGGCTGTCAGGGCATTCATCTTCAGTCTCGCCGCGAGGGCCCGGCCATGCCACCTCCATTCAGTTGGCCTATTTGAAGTTCTGTGGCCTCAGTTGCTTGTATGTACAAGCCTCAGAGAATGTCACAATCCACGTTCAATCAAGGGCGAGGCTTTTCGCAGCTGACCACTGCAATGGCTAGCCTTCAGAATGGTCATTTGGAAGCCATACCACTATGAGATTCCACCACTAGGAGATTCTCCTCAGCTCTCCTTCTGAGCTGACACTCATTCCTGGTTATAACTGATCGGCTCTTGGGCAAGACAAGGAAACAACTGTAAGCAACGATTTTCGGCGCCACGGCTTTGCGATGAGCATGCGATTTACAGAAAAACGCTGAGAGTGCCAACCATTTTTTTTATCACCCAGTCTAATTCCGCAGAACATGCGCAAAGCAGGATATTCATTGCTGGCACTGATGTTGAATCGGAACAGCGACATTTCATCCGCACAAGGTTGATGCACAATGTTGTGACCAGTCTTAATTAGAAGTCTTAGGGAGAAATAGACCATATATCATCCTCGTAACATGATCTTGCTACGAGTGTGCTGGTGGTGAGGACGTGTTTAAGTTAGAGATTTCGCAACAAGGAAAGGGTCCGGCGGAATTTGTTATTTTCCACGTGGCGCTGTGCAGGCACCCATTTGCGCATTGCGCCCTGCTGGCACAAGTGCAACCGGCAACGGCGTGGCTGTAAGCTCGCGCGATGCTGAGTCAGGTCTCGAACGAGTCAGCTGGCGGGAGGATCATGGTTGCAGGTGACTATGCAACTATGCAATGACTAACACGACCAACAACATGAAACGGGCGGTGCCTCAGGATTATTGTGACTGTAACACCTGATGTAGTTGCGCCTTTCGTAGCCTCCCGACCGGACCTAGTACACTGTGGGAGAGAGATATCATGTTCAGGTTTTCCTGGCATGGTGCCGGCGATCCTGACAGCGACGGCGGTGGTGTTCTAGAGTGAATCGTTTCAGCTGGTCTCGGCGGCGATCCGACCAGAGAGGTCGATCCAGATGATTGACGGTGCATTAATCATATGCTACTGCAGCTCGTCTTGCGTTTCAGTGGCCTCAGAGCGTCGTTGGCGCATTTCTCAGCAATAATTGTGATTGTCTAGATCTCGGCCGCGGCACGGGCCATGGGGAAATCGTCGGAGGTGGTTAGGTGAGAACCGCGGTAGCAGAGACGCGCGGCTTCTGAAATGGACGAGACACGAAGAAGACGCAGGCGCCTGACTCTTACGGAATTCGGGTTGGAGGGAACGTGCCATGGTCCAGGGCGCCAGCTAGTTACGCCATCCCTGCCGCCTGTGAGCCAGCGATCAGTGAGAATTTCCGGCTTCAACTCATGGAAAATGTTGGAGATGTGGAAGACAGACCACGCGGGTTGTGCAATCCAGATGGTGAGCTTGAAATGGTGAGGGAACAGTGCGGTGCGAGCGGATGCCGGGTTGCGGCGCTGTCGGGCTGCCAGCGGCTTGATTCCGCTCCGGTCCTGCCTCTTGCCTCCCGCCGCCGACCACCCACCAACGATTGGCCCGCCTGCGCAATATCCAGGCACCAGCTAACTTCGCGGAGGCCTTGCACAGATTGCAGCGACTACAGAGCGATAAATCCACGGAAATATCGCGTGCTATTGTCCGCCGAGCCCAGCTCTGACCCAGGCACCGGACCCCGAACCTCCATCCTCCTTGCTTGTACCAGCCATAATGGCCTCCAACGCTCAGCCAAAGGCTCGCGTTTCAAAGCAACAGCTATTGAAGAATCTCGCGGTAAGCCGCACAAGTCACTCTGATGACCATTGCTCATCATATTGTGCCAGATCCTCGAATCCATCCCGTCCGTATTCATACCGCCCGACCTTCCGCCATCGCCGCCGCCGTCCAGGGACCCTTCTCCAAGCCTCAAGCGGAAGCATGATCCCGATGATGACAACGCCAACAAGAGGGCGCGCGTGACTACGGCGTCGCCATTGCCGCCGTCGCCACCGAAGACAGAATCGCCCGTCCCAAGCCCACCAGCGGTGCTACATTCTGAATTTCGTCCTACGCCCGTGGAGCCCCTGCAACAGTTGGTTGGTAACGAGCACGAAGGCATAACGCACTACGTCTGCCGGGGTACAATACTCAAGCGCGTTTCCGATCCTCGCTTCGAACGCGGGCGTTCCGCACTTAACACTCTGGAAGGCCTGAACGACGACCTTAAGTTTGGCGTTATCGAATCTGTCGATTCGGTGATCAACTACGCTTACGGTTATTGGCTCGCTGAGGTCGCGCAGAAGAACAGGAAGGATCCAAACGCTCTTGCTGGCCATTGGCGCACTCTCTTGCCCTCATTCGTCGCTGTCGTTCGCCGCTGCGAAACCTTGTTACGCGTATCACCAGCCGACTCAAGCCTGACTGAATTGCGCGAGAGAGTGCAGGCCATTCAAGCCATGGTCCGCCGGCTCGATGGTTTCATCCACGCGATCCTGAGCCGCGAATCACTCGGTCCAGCCAGCCGCGTCGTGGGCACACACATGCGCGACCTCAGATCCTCTACGTCTCCACACGGTCAGACGCCTCAGCAGCAAACCTCGCCGCCTGGGCAACAGCCTACACCTCCGACACTTCCCTCCCCGGCGTCTGCGCACACCCCTCCTAGCGCCCAAGACAGTAACACTGCGGCCGTCACGCGCCGCGAGATGGAGGCGCTGAAGCAGGCGCTGGACGATGCGCGGCACGCGCAGACGGGGATGAGCGTTGCCGACGAGTCGCCCTTTCTGCGGCCCGAGAGCATTCGGCGCCTGTTCCCGCACACGGCGCGCCGCATCGACTATTCGCGGCGCACGGCGGGCCCGCTCGAGGAGCTTGCGATCCTGATGGACCCCGCGACGGGCACCGTCACCGAGGACAAGCGCATCGAGCTCGCGGCGTGCGTGCTCGAGTGGCCCACTGCGCCCGGCAGTTCTCCCGGCGGGAGCGTCGGCGCGCTGTGCATCGCGTTGCGCTCGATGCTGTGGGAGCTCGGCGCCGACGTCGGCTATGAGCCGCGCTGACCAGCACATGCTGGGCTCGGCATCCTTGGGTACAGTCATCATTGCATTATACGACCGCGTTCTCATCGCTCTCCCGCAGTCTTGGATTATCCTCGCTTTCCTCTCTGCTTTCCCCGTCTCAACACCGCATCATCATCAAGGAAGGAGTCCCTGTGCCACCGTGCGCGCGACACGGCCGCGCTGCAGCATCTGCAGCAGCGCCCTTGCTCTCACGCTGGCGCCAACGTACTATAGACCGCGGTCGCCTGCGCGCCGCACATCATGCATTCTCGTCCCTCTGTCCATCTCTGTCTATCTCCTGCTTTTGTTCCCTTTGCGTTACCACTTCCCGCGTCCCCTGTGCATTACTAGCTTTTCCCCCCTGTCCGTTGCGCATTCTCCTGTCTGCCGCGCGTTCACCGTCCCGTCCGTCGCGCATTCCCCGTCCCTGCACCACCATTCGCGTTTGCCCTTTGTCCCCGTCGCTGTCCTCTGGTCCTGTTCCTATTCCTGTATTTCTGCCGCAATCCCTCATGTGTTAGTCGCTGGTGTAAATAGGGCTTGCACGTCGTCGTATTATCATCTGCTCGTGTCTCGTTGGCCATCATTCTGTATACACTTCACTGGAAGCAGGGCTGAGAAGCCTTTGAGTGGTTGACAAGTATCTTGCAATCAGATGGCTTGTGTTTCCTAAGAATATACTGTAATAGTTGGAAATACTCTTGGGAAACTTGTGCCATTTATCTGAATCATTTGTCATGCTAAGAGCCACTCAAGGGATTCTCAGCCCTGCTCCCAGTGCTCCCATCTCTTGCTGCTGCAAAGTCGATTTCTTCCAATGCCGACGGCTTCAGTGCAACTTATGTTATAGGCATGTCGGGGCGAATGTGAGGCAAAGGCGGCAACCTGTGACGGTAGTCCAGGAACAACTGGCCGTAGCAATGCCAAGTGCTGCTCTCCAAGTCAAAGAAGAGCTGTGAGTCACAACTTACGCTGCCGACATCGCCCCCGCCAGCAACGAATTCCTCCCATGGCCAAAGATATTGAAGTGCCCGTGGCCAAGGTCGCATGAAGATAAAGAAACTCCAAAGGCTCTGGAGACGTTCGCGGCGATCTTCGTGGCACAGCTTGTTAAATGACTTCGGGTCCATGCCCGGGATGAAGTCCGAGCCGCCCCAGCAGCTCCTACACTGTCTATACCGCTGCTCCCCGTCAAACTGGAGCGGTACATGGTCGGGATGACTCTGCCGGATGATGAGGTCGAGGTAGAAGAGCTCGTAGCGGAACTCCAGCTCGGAAAGTTCCCACAAGACGTATCTGCGCCAGTCGAGCGACGGCCATACAGTATCTTCGTGAGTCACCAATGGAGGAAGCACATGACCGTCAAAGGTCGGGTGGCCAATTCGGTCGAGATATTCCACGATAGTGCCAGGCAGTTCAGGTGCGGGCGGCGGCGGCGGCGGCAAGAACTCTGCCAGTGAGTTTGGCAGAGGTAATGAAGCCAGATGAAGCGATGGCGGCGGAACCGTGTGGGCCGATGCAGGTTCGGATGGCAAAGGCAGTGGAGGCGCCTGGTCTGGACATACAGCAGCAGCAGATTGCGTAGAGGGTGCAGGAATAGACGATGGAGGCGTGGGCTGGACCGGAGGGGAAATAGTATCGTCGTCATCCTGAGCAGCATCTTCTTCAGGCTCGGACGGCGACATGACCTCCGGTTCCCGCTGAGGCAGGCTCGCGTCGAGACCGAGCATGTCAACGACCCTCACTGCATGCTTTGACGGCATCGCCATCTTTAGCACATTGCGCCAATCAGGCGCAGACATGCCAGGATTTTCGCTGGCGTCCGTCAAGGTGAGTCGCCGGAGAAAGAAAGGCCGAATCCTTAGCCAGTTCAGCAGGGCCTTTGATACATTCAGGCCAGGTACTTTGTCTTGTTGAGCCCGCGCTGCAGCGACATTGACTACACCGCCCTTGGTTCTGGGTTTATTGAAGTCTGCTTTCCTGCTGGCATCCCAGGCATTGAGGAAGTACGAAACCAAGGGCACCTTATGCAGACGCATGTGTAAGAGGCGCGCCGGAACAGGCAGTTCGAGAGCTGCGATGAGCCCATCGTGTCGTTTTCTGGTTGTGTCCACGCGATGCATGATGCGCTCGGCGGTGGTGAAACCCATCGGAAACCAGTGAGGCCGCTCCGAGGTGGTGAAAGGTGACACCAAAGCTGCCACGAGCTGTGGACCCACTAGGCCTGCAGCTTCGGCTTTTTTTCTGCGCTTGGACGGCATTTTCGCGTTATCACCTGGACGTTTCAGGTTCACGTTAGAATAAGTACGTCCACTAATAAGGAGTGCCGATAATTGCATACCCTGAGCGGTTCGCTTCAACACCCCACGGCCAGAACCATCGACGATTTGCGAGCCTTGCAAGGGAGTGACTGCAATCTGCGATACTATGATCTGCGGTTTGAGAGGAAGATTGGCCGATGATGCAGTCATCTGCGGCGCTGCGACATGCGGTTTACGAGGAAGATTGGCCGATGCTGGCGGCATAGCCAGGGTTGGGCCGTTCATAATGGACATGCTCGCGACAGGGCTCGAGCTTGCGATGGCAACGCACACAGGCTCGTCGCCGTGCAAGTGAACGTCCTCGGCACCGTTCCAAACAGCGTCAGTTACCGCTTTGGTCGAGCGCGAGAACGAGGAAATATCGTTGACGGGCTGCTCCTCGCGATGGCGTTTGCGCTCGATCTTGTGCAGATGCAGCTCAGTGCCGTATTTCCTGCAGGCAGCCCGTTGTAAAACGCCATCCTCCTGCTTCTGACGCAGTTCGTTGAAATAAGACTGCGAGAAGGGTGTGAGCTCCCAGACTGGCACATCCCTCGAAGCACAGAACAACGCAACATTCTCCTCCAAGGTAAACACGCCACGAAAGGCCCCAACATGCCGGGTAGCACGAAATGTTCTCGCGCAGCGAGCAGCCTCACTGGGGAGCATGTGGGGAGTGGAACATCCCAATCCCATGGGCAAGTCGTGCGTCTTGGACTCCATGACCATCCAGCCCCGAATTTCGTTCAGGCAGCGCTTCCACTCGGCGAAATTGACGTAGCAGTCCCACTTGGTCAGTGACTGGTGACGGATGCTGCTTGTAAGCTCAACGAACTTGTGATAGCGGTCCATTGGGATTCGGGTCTGGTCGTGGTAACGTTCCTTCGCCATGCGAGTTTTCCACTCGGGTGAAATCTCTAGCTCTGTCGTTTCCATGCGATTCAGGATCTGCCAGTGGAGCTTGTAGAGCATGTAGCCTGCTGCACACAGATGGTCATCTTCAAGGCGAAACCAGCCCAAGTCTCCCAGCATGTCAGCGTGCTCGAGATGCCACCAAGGACGGCCAAGGTGGAACGGCACCTCTGAGTGCAGCGGCTTGGGCAGGGGAATGAAAACCATGTGCCACCTGTCACAATCATGCATCTGTGGCAGCTGGCTTGCCTCAGAGAGGCCGAAGCAGCCGTCGACACAGCGCGTTGCATTGGCCACGGGCTGGGCTGGTATTTCGGGCACTATGTCTCGATTGGTACGGACAATGAACTTGGGCCTCCGCAGGTTGGGCCAGGCGCAGAAGTACGGCAGGGCCTCGGATTTAAAGTCTGGCCTGAAAGCAAATGTCAGAACTCGGGTCCTGCAGAACGCTTCAAGGCGCAAATTACACACTCCGTTTCCTCGACGCTGGCGTATTGTCTAGCAATGACCTCGTGCTCACCGAAGGCCTGCGCCAGGTCGTCCAATCCCATTGATGGCCGTCTGGGCGGTCGTCAGCATTTGAGTCGCCCGAAACGAGAATTATAGTGCCGCTCACCCATCCACCACGACAGCCTCGTCGATATTGTAAGCGCGAGTGTCCATCCTCGTGTCTAGGCTACTTGTAAGCACAAAGCTGGCATGGGTCAGTCAAGCTGGCTCACGGCAAACGCGCGCGTTTTATTTCCGTTTGATTGGCGAGTATCTTGTCACTGCGTAGTGCTCCCAGTAGAGCGTCCAGCTAGCACACACGCTGGCCCGTGTAGTCGCTTGCTGTGATATTACTTTGCGTGGACTGGCGCGTCCAGAACTTGAAATGCGAACGAGAGAGAGACGGAGAGCGTCGGGCGTAGCCGACTCGATCGCGTCCAGCTCGTGATGGTGATCATCCTACCGGTACTTAAAATCTAAAATACCCAGAAACATACGAGATTTCAATCAGCTTCGAGGCTTGCAGAGCATGATTCGAAGGGAAGTAAAAATTTGCAGCTAGCAGACGGGGCAGAGAGCGTACAGAACAAACTGCATTGATGCTAGGGTAATACAAAATGCCAGGATGCGATGCAACGAGGGGGGATAGCTGTGACTACAGTACGACTAAAACAATACGACAGGGTAGATGAGAGCACGAGAGCAAGCACAGAGTAATACAACGCGCAGAGCAACATAACCATAAGGATAATATGCAATGCGGGGAGGTGCAACGCGATGGCGAAATGCAAAGAAGCTAGCAGCGAGTAGTAGGACCGGAAACCCAAAGAAGGAGGACGGAAAAAGCAAGCAGTGTAAATAAGCCAAGCGAGTGAAAAACCAAAAAGCGATTAGAGAGCGAGTGCGGATAGGCGGCCGACAAGCTCGGGGTGGACGCGCGCAAAGTCCTCGGCGTCGGGGACGTGGTCGCGCACCCAGACCTGCTGGCCGTCTTCGGACTTGTCGAAGTATGTATAGCCGATGTATTCGGATTTGTCCATTTGCGTGACAGGGTCGAACACAACGCGCGAGTGGCTAACGACGCGGTGCCAGCCGCGCCCGGTGCCTTCCCAGACCTCCCAGACCCGTCCACCCTGTGCCGGGTCGTCGTATCCACGGAGTACACGACGACCCCATTGCCGGTAGCGGGTGTATACCCCCAGAAAAGTGGGGTCGGGCTCGTGGGACTCCGCGGGAACGATGGAGCAGTCCGAGTCCGTTGGAGGCGCATCGATGACGATCGCGAAGCCGTCGGGGACGTCCTGGAAGAGAAACGCGCAGCGAGAGACATAATTCGGCGCGATGTTCAAGTCGTCAACAGTGAATTCGTCGAAGACCTGATCTTCGTCGTCGAGACCAGACGAAGACGAGCCGCCCTCCTCAAGTGCCGCAGTATTGATCGCCTCGAGATGCTGTTGCAGCGGAGCAGCGAGAGCCTCGTCCAGAGTGGGAGACGGAGGCGAGTCCAACGTTGGTACTCCCGTTGCTGCTCCTGCATCCGCTACAGGCGCCTCCATTGGCGGCTCAGCCTGCACAGCCGGGTCTGTCGCTGTAATGGCGATGTTCTGCGGTGGACAATGATGCGGATAGGCATCCCGCCACTGCTGCAGCTCGGCCTGCAAGTGGACAATCCAGGAGTTGAGGTTACGTTCGCAGAGCGTGAACAAAGCATAGGACTGGTCGCGCTGGCGGCAGAATTCTGCCATTTCCTGCTTGTGGGAGTCCTGCTCTGCCGCAAGCTGGGCGCGCAGAGTGTCGTTGTCGGCGCGAACTTCGACGAGCGTGCAAGTGGCCTCAGCAAGCTGCTCCTGGGTGCGCCGCAGTTCCTCCTGGCTGTCGACAAGACGGACCGAAGCCACCCTGAGACGCTCCTCGACGAGAGCTTTCTCCTCGCCGACGACGGCGAGGGCAGCGACCGATGAGTCACGCTGAGAGACATAGCGCGCCTTGAGTCCGTCCACCTCTTTGCGCAAAGCATGCGCAGCCTCCTCGTATTCGGAACTAGCCTCCAGGTGCGCCTCGAGCTCCTCCACCCGAGCCTCGGCGCAGTCAAGACGCGTAGAATAATGTGCGATTTCGTCTTGAGCAGTGATGAGCTCGTTGCGCAGGGTGGCGGTTAGCCGCTGCTCATCAGCAAGGCTGACGAGAGCCGTGTGCAGGCAGCCGTCCAGTTCCTTAGCCGATTTACGCAGACCGCGCACCGCTTCGTCGTAGGAAGCAACCAGCTTGACAAACTGGGTCTCCAAGTCTACGTTTTCCGACTCGGCCTGCTCGCGGCGAACATATTCTGCGGCTATTTTGCTGCGAGCTGCTACGACTTGGGCGTTGAGGGAAGACGATTTGTGCCTTTCCCGACGAAGTTCTGCGAGCAGATTGGCCCGGCAGCGCTGCAGGTCGGAGAGTTCGTCCTGAAGGGCACTGAGGCGCTCCTCGTACGGGCGGGCGAAAGCGATTCGATGCTGCGCAACAAACGAGTGGATGCGTTTGCGGATGGTCCTCAAGCGCGGCGAAACCACATCCACGGCACGTGTGGTTATGCGCTACAACCTGTCAGTCGACCGTGCATCGCAGAAGGAGAAAGCACATACGTTGAAAGCAGCGAGGGCCTTCAGCTGGGATAACTGGTCAGGCGACGCAGGCATATTGCGCCAGAAAGAGAATATGCCGATGAGAGCGATGAGAATCGCAACATCCGCGATATAATTTAACGAGGGTATAGTCTGTAGGAGGACAAATCAGCATCACAATACAAGAGTTCCACGGTCGTTTATACCTGTTCTCTATAAAGAGCATCGCCCGATATTCGCCCATCGTTGGTCATCGCGCCGGTGGAATGCAGGGCGTCGACCAGAGGAGTAGGTTGGAAGGCATAATCTTTCGAATTCTGCGAGCAATTTAGAAGGGTTATGCTTAAGGTAAGGACATGGCGCACGTGATGATCGTTGGCGATAATGCTCGAGAGATTGTCCCAACCACACGTTCGAGGCGACGGGCGCGGGAAGGCCAGCACAATGAGCGCAGTTGACGTTACCAGGGCGGGACCTGGGACTATTGCTAGATCCGTTCTCGCAGGGCGCCCCAACGAGAGTGATTGAGCAGCCACGATGAGGTCCGTGCTGGCCGCCAGGGCGTGTGGCCACACAAGCCCCAGAACGCAGATTGTGACGACAGCCGGTCGACTGAAGCTAGGCAGAGACAGCCCTAAGTGCCCCCAAGACGTGGAGGCCATGTTGTGAGAGATTGGAGTCAAGATCGATGAGTTACGGTCACGCTTAGTGAACGTTGTTTAACGGGGAGGTCCCCCATACGGAGTATGCCGCCGCTGTGTTTGAATTTAAGCGCCCGTTTGTCAGCGAAATCGAGTCATTCTGAGTCACTTGCCATTTAAGCGCCCGTAACAAAGGAGTCAAGCGCCCGCGGTCCCGAGCGGGTGCATTGTCTCGAGCGCCTCCACTCTGCATACTGCAGAGTCTCATGGAAGGCGCGTCGAATGTTCTGATAGCACGGTCAACTTGCTGTTACGGGCGTTCATTACTGCACTGCATGTTATTGGGTGCATTGTGAGTTTGATTTCGCATTCAAGGTTACTGTAACACTTGCATGACACATGTTCAATTAAGACTTAGACTTTGGCGCCGATTCCCCGGATTCGTCGTGCGGTCTTGACTAGTTAATAACTCCCAGCGACTTGCTGCACAGCAGAACTGAGATGAATCCTGTACGTCTGTTCGTGAGAGTGTAGCACCGCAGTGTCTGCAGGATATGAAGATATGAGCTGCGGGAAACTTGGTGGGAGGCTTTGAGTTATCGCTTCCGTGGAACACTCTATGAACTCGAACTTCACATTCGCACACAATCAACACGATATTCAGTTGTTTTCTTCGATTTAGAACGTGAAGCTTTACTGAAAAGCTTGCGTATCTTTCGATTGTCCCACCGTCGAGTCTTGCCCTGCGTTCATGGGTCGCAAGCCAGTCCCCATCCCCAAGACCGCCGCCCAGGCCGCGGCGCAGTACAAGTTCCCCGCCATCACGCACTTTGTTCGGCAGGATGTACCTGATGATTTTGTTTGCTGTGTTCATGATCTCGTCGCCGTCCACGATATTCTGGATGCTAACCGAGACACACTTCGCTGCGTTGCGCGTCGGCCTGATGTCTGTCATATCGACAAGTATCCCAAAAGTCTATTTGTAAGCACCTTTTCTCCCACTGCTTGTTCGTCGCTGATAAGATCGTTAGCCTACGCTTGATACCAACGCTAACGGTGTCATATGTGCGTTCGTTCTCGGCGCGTACGTCCCGCTCGACGCCAATCTCCTTGATGCGGGCGACGCTCCCGACGCGGAAGCTCGCGCGTTCAGGTTTCTCGTTCGCGCATATGTTGTCTATCGACTTGTCTCGGACGCGATGGCAGGTCGGTCAGCGGCAGTCAAGGGGGACTCGAAGCATCACTGGGCCGTTCGAACTTGCAGCATGCTAGAGCCCCTTCTCGCAGGTATTCACATTGACAAGAAATCGCACTTGTGGAATGCATCCTTAGCAGTCGGCGGTGCCCTGGTCAGCATTCTCGGTGCTCGTCGTCTCCTACCCACCGCTTTGGTCGACATTTTCGACGATATCTCGGGCTCTCTGTCGTATTACAAGTCCTTTGGCGAGGGGCCAGGCGTTCCTTCCCTCTTCGCTTGCGACTTGTGTGCGTATGATCCGGACCATTTCAATGCGCGCATGAAGAAAAGAGCTTGCCTCCGCTACACACGCGAGCGCTGTTGCCACGGTTGCTGGTGCCAGAACAAGCGGACAAGGACGTGTTTTGTGATCACCAATGGAGATGAGGGGGCCGCGGAGGGGGGAGACGACGCGGGGGGCGAGGAGGAAGAAGAGGATGAGTTGGAATCTGAGGATGCTAACGATGACAACGAGGTGAGTACGCAATGGTCATCGTATTATTTTATTTGACGTGTTCTCAGGTCTCAATTCCACCGCAGTCCAAGCGTAGGAAGGTGGCAGCTAATGCTGCTGTCGCTGGGCCTCGTCGCAAGAAAGTCACTCGCGATGTCCCCCGTCGTTCCACGCGCCGATGCACAGTCAAAGGAGGGCCGGCGGCGCCTGTCGCAGTGACGTCGCAACCATCGCCCGGGTTAAACGCAGGGACGTCACAACTGCCTGCCGCCCCCGTCGCAGGCATGTCACAACCACCGCCCGCACCCAACGCAGGGACGCCGCATCGTCCAGCTGCAGGCCAGTCGCAGGGTGGCAATGCTGGTCACGTACAGGCTCAGCCCCCTGTCGCAGGACGTCCTGCCCGGCGCCATGTCCACACCTATGTTCTCCTCGACGAGTTGCGCGGACTTCACGAGAAGGTCGACAAGATGGGGCGCAACCAGGATGAGATTCTGTCCTTCTTCCGCGCTGGTTCTGGCGATGTTATGCGTCGCACTCAGCGTTCGCGCGTCTCGCCCACCCCAGATGAGTAAAGTTCGTGTTTCTTGATTTTCTTGGGATCATGTAGCTCTTTCGGCAATGGTCATGTATGCAGAGATTAGCTACC